>VDFB02241055.1:214583-227454 GCA_007258455.2 Sequoia sempervirens
ATTCATCACCAAAATTCATTGCAAGGGAAATTTCACTGAGGGGCGTGCATCATTTCCATCATTTAGTACTATGGCAAGGTTCTTGTGGGGATTAATGGTGACAATCTAAAAAAAAGGCTTGCACTTGTGGTTTCAAGATACAACAAAGGAAAGAGGGAGGCATCGAATACATGCAATAACCATAGCGTTTACACCATAGCACAAGGTAACGGCTACAAGGAAGATTACAAACTCTTCTCTAATACCAAATACATGCATCATACATAAATAGTGACAAAGCAATTATGGGGAGGTGTGTGGTTGCATGGTTAAGCGAATAAGTCATTCATGATGCATGAAGCAATAAGGTTTAAAGGGATACGATACTCTTAACATGACACAAGAGGGTTTTTCTTAACAGGCTACAATAGCTCTCAAGTAAATGAAATCGGCAAGGAGACAAACTAAACCAATACAAAGAAAACAAATTACAGGAGAGAAAGAACCTAGATTCCATTGATTGAAGAGGGTGTGGATCTAACATGAGGTCTAGTTTTTCTTCCAAATGCAATTCCCTTCCACTCTGAGAATCCCCAATTTTATACACAATCCTTTAAATGCAATCTCTCCAAAGCCTTTCTTGCAGACCCACAATTTTCTATTTCCCTTGTTCCATTCTATCGAACCCGCTTCCTTCCCCCATTCTAAAAACTGGATTATCTTTTTTTTCCTTCCTTCCTTCTTTTCTTTTGAAAGATACCCCTCTTTTAATCCACAACCATCTCTATAAAGCCAACAAAGGCTAAATGCTTTTAGAAAAATCTAACACGTTTCCAATTCAAAATTAGTTTGAAGCCTTGAATGGCTCAAATTCGTCCTTTTTATCTTTTCTAAATTCTTTTACAATTCATTAGAAATCTTATCTCTTATCTACTTTAAATCACCCTTTTATTTATTTATTATTTATTATTTTAATGACTAAAACCCTTAGACTCATTATTTAATTTAAATACTTAATTAATTATTATCATCTTTTATAAACATACTTCCTTTTAGTTATCATTATCTTAGGTTGCCATTTGAATCATTTTTAATTCCATTAATTAGATTAATCCAAGCTATTCAATAACACTTAATCACCTAATTAAAAATCACATAAACAAAATAAATTAAGGAACCCAAAGTGACAACAAAATTCCATCAAATGAACTTACTCAATTGTCACAAAAACCAAATGTGGAGGGGCACTACACTATGCTTGAGGTTTTCCTTAGTTAGACCCCCATTTGGTGTTGCTATGTCCACAATGTAATGTCCCATATCCCAATTTTCTCTAGAATTTTCCTAACAATTATAAATTATAACAAATTATGGTTAGGGTTTGACTTATTAATTAAATATCTCTTTAATGATGTAATCTTGGATTGGAATCTTGCATTCACCACATGAACAATATATGCAAATATGTATATATGCTTGTTAGGGTTAGACAATTGCATCACATCCATAGATTATCAACAAGGAAAACATATTAGGAGTTTGG
Organism: Sequoia sempervirens; assembly: GCA_007258455.2. NCBI lineage: Eukaryota > Viridiplantae > Streptophyta > Pinopsida > Cupressales > Cupressaceae > Sequoia > Sequoia sempervirens. Next base: position 216,106 of record VDFB02241055.1, read on the forward strand.
GAGAAGGGACATGATGGGTCCACCTAAAGCCTTATGCCAAGCCTAAGAGTGTGTATACCACAACCCTCCCCGTTGGCAGCTTGTACTTGCTTTCCCTATCAATCTCTTAGCCCCTAAAGACACTTACCACCTTGGAGAGTTCGGCAGTGGTCATAAGTGGGAAACTTGGCACTCTGTGTAGGGCCCTTTGGTTGGATACCTACTAGTCTTTTTTACCCCTTTTTATTACACCCTAGGCCCTTCCTACAAGGTGGGTTCCAAACAATCAAACATATATTCTATCTATCATAAGAAATCACACATTAATTATTCCTCGATTATGCATGACAATATTTAAATAGATGTAAGATAATGAATGGTAGAAATATACCTGAATATTTATATATAGGGATATTTGATAACATCAATCTCTTTTGATGTACAAACTAATATTTTTCTTGGTTTGTATCTTTTCTCTTCTTTAATCAATATGTTCTCAATATTCAAAATATATGGCTTAAAGAAAAACAACAAATTAGTTTTAGTGGAATAATTACTAATATGGGTTAATAATTCCTACAAGCATCATTATTTCATAATCATATTTGATCCACATATCTAGATACATACATACATACAGCACATACATACATGCATACATACATACATACATACATACATACATACATACCATGCATGCATACATATATATATATATATATATATATATATATATATATATATATATCTCTTTCATATATATATATATTGAATGAATATGTCTTGGGGATCATCATGGAAAAACAAGCCCTTAGAGGTGGAAAAAAAATAAAAATAAACAAAAGTTAGGCAGCTTGGGTGTGTGAAATTTTGATCGCTATCTATATTATTTTAAAAATATGTGGGAAATAGAATGGCAGGAAATTAAATGTGGTTTCTAAAACTACTAAGGTTTGTTCAAAAAAAAAAAAATCTACTTGAGGTGAAAATTTTATTCAATGTAAATTTCAATGTAGTAGTACTTAAATTTCAAGGAAAAAAAAGAGTAGGTGTTTGTCGACCACCCTAACCACAATAAAATGATAATATTTTCTTATAATATTTTAGATATAAGTAGAAGACTAGTGTCTTGATGTGATGCATATTTTTTTGTAATTTTTCCATGTAAACAATTAATATGAATTTTTTATTACAATTTTAAAAAAATATAAAAAACTCATATGTCTAACCACCTTAACTTGGTCAAAACTTCATGAAATCCAATTTTTACTTTTTTAATCCTATAGTATGAAACATAGAATGTGATGCATGTTTTGGATTCAAAAAATGTGATACCCTTTGAAAGCTATAGATGTTTTTCAATCAGTCTATCAATCATGACTTTAGTCATAATTTGCATAGAAAATGAATAATATTACTTATTAAATTCAAAGTAAAGCATAATTTATATTGGTGGAAAGTTGAGAATCTCCTTTAAAAACCCTTTTCATTTCATGAATTTTGGGTAAAAAAAAAGTCGTCAGCCACATACCCATCATATTGCCACTTTTTGGCCCATCATGATTTCACACATACCTAGATTAGATATATGTATATGTACTTATATTTAACTTACTTCCCTTATTGATTATCATTTATCTTTACCCATCTTCCTTTGGGCTATCTTCTTCATACCAATCTCTTCTTTCAATTTTGGATATATCATATTAATGTTTCTGGTACTATATGTGGGTAGATCTCCCTCATACATTTGCATATATCTGTTGTTCTTATTCTAAGTTTTAATTATATTAATTGATGTTGCTATTTGAAAGTAGACTTATTTCCCTCATTCATTGATTATATCTCCTACAATCCTCTTCAATATATTTCTTATTTATTTTGCTCTTATATCCCCATGTCTACATGGAGTGATGCATCTTTATCAAAGGACATGTCATTTTGTTAAAAAATAAGCGATGTGTTTGCCTTATCCCTTTTTCCTTTTTGTTACATCTTAATTGTTTCTTATTAAAACCCAATTGTTGTTGTGTAATCACTGCCTATGGTAATGAATCATTATCATTGGCATTATTTAGTTGTTGCTTTTAATATTATCTTATGCTTATATATTTTCTATTACTATATTATATGTTTGTTATTTAACTATTATATTTATAAATTAAATTTATTCTTAATATATTTATTTTTTATATTATTTTTATATGTATATTATAATAATATTAAATTGTTAATTAATTTATTTTATTTATTTGTTTATTTATTTTTGTATTTCAATGCTTTATACTTTAGTGTTGCAATTTTTGGGGCATGATAGTCTTCCCTTCCCAAAATTTCTTGTCCTCAAGCAATCACAATCTAGAATGCTCTTAAAGTTATCAAGATCTCCAATCAACATTGCAAATTTGTATTACTCATTTTTGGGATGTGGTTTCTATAGATAGTTATGCCTAACTCAATACTACAATCGTGTCCTTGGAGAGTGGCTATTAATATACCACTAACTAGATTAATTATATCCTCTTAAGTATGAAGATAATTTATTGTGGGTATGTGTAGGATCATGATGGGCCAAAAAGTGGAGATATGATGGGTATTTGTATGGTATGTGGCTGAAGACTTTTTTTACCCGAAATTGATGAAATAAAAAGGGTTTTTAAAGGAGATTCTCAACTTTCCACTAATATAAATTATACTTTACTTTGAATTAATAAATACTTATTATTCATTTTCTATTTGAATTACGACTAAAGTCCTGATTGATAGGCTGATTGAAAAACATTTATATCTTTCAAATGGTATCACATTTTTTGAATCCAAAACATGTGTCACATTCTATGCTTTGTGTAATATAGGATTTTAAAAAAATGAATTTGATGAAGTTTTGACCAAGTTAAGGTGTTAGACATGCGATTTTTATATTTTTTTAATGTTTTAATAAAAAAATCATAATTAATATTTACTTGGAAAAAAATTACAAAAAAATATGCATCACATTGGGACATGAGTCCTCTAGTTATATCTAAAATCTTAAAAAAATATTATAATTAATTATTGTGGTTAGGGTAGTCAGATAGACTCCTTATTTTTTCCCTAAAATTTAAGTACTACTGCATTGAAATATCAAATTTTCACCAAATAGATTGTTGTTTTTTTAAAATAAACCTAGTAGTTCATAAACTACATTCAATTTTCTACAGATTCTATTCTTACATATTTTTGAAATAATATAGATAACTTGGTCAAATTTTTATGTCAAGTTACTGAACTCTGATTTTTCTGATTTTTTTGCCACTTAAGGGCCTATTTTTTCCATGATGATCCTACACATACCCTTTTCTTATGTATTACCATCTCCCAATATCTCTCAACAACAAAACCAAGAGTGAAAAATTGGTACAATCTATTATTTAGACAAATTTTCTCTTATCTCAGTATTGCAAGTATCCTAGGCTATGATACACATTCTTTATTACCCTTTGTTGAAATCAATAATAAAAAAATATTTGCATCCTTTAGATCATGATAGATTTTGGGAGTGTTGTGAATAATGTGATCCTTTTTGCAAGCCAATTTGAATGAAGTAACTAGGTATCCCTTACCTTAGGTTGTTCAAACAAATGTTAGTGGGTACAATTTCCCTTTAATAAAGTATGTTTGATTTCACATGGACCTTTTAAACAATATCAATTTATCCCAAAGTTTGAAGGGAAAAAATGATCCTAGGATTTGTGGGTTATGGGCCCATAATGTAACTTATCATAGGCTCATGTTGCATGATTTTTATCAAGCTTATGGATTTAGAGATACTAAAAAAAAAACTTACAAGTAAAATACCCTTAGATGAAATGACCTGTTCTAGATATTACATATAGGAGATTAATTTTGGTCCACAAGGTAAAGTTTACTAGATCTAGTTACAAGGTGGTATGGACTTGATTGCATAAACTACTCTTTGTTAGAACAATTTTGTTGTTGCCTTGGGAAATCTCTTGATATATATATTTTTTAATTTTATTTCTTGATGAGTGATGATTGCTGAAAGTTATGAATTCTTATTGAATTTTAATGAGTTGATCCATTCATTTCTTGAAGGGATTACCATCCTTCATAGTTACTCTTGATAACAATACTTTACTTCCAAGTTGATTGTTAGATTTATTTCCTATTGATGATATCTTAACCAAGAGGTGGTTCCTTCTTTTTATAATTTACCATTGAGGGAGTCATAGTCTTCATGTTTGAAGGGTCACAAATTTTCATATTTTCCAACATATTCACTATCATTGTGAACCTAATTACTTAAGGTTTTGTCTATAATGGGATCCTTCAAATGAAAGAATGGATGAAATGCTCTCCCTTTTACATCACAATTTGGAGTCACACCTTTTCATTTCAATAGTTGCAACTCCTCATTATTCAATTTTTGATAGGTTAATTTGTTCGTGCTTCTCAACTCAAGAAGCAATTTTTTAGACAAAGTTTCAAACATTTTCATAAAGCTTAAGTATTAAGTAATAATCAACACCCATGGAGTAATCTTTGTTGAAGACACATCTGGCATGGATATACTTAATAGATGTAGCATGTGCATGTGAAAGACACATAAATACATATAAGATGTGAAGAATGAACATAAGTACACATAATTCATGAAGTGCATGCCTTGGTACATATGGGTCTCAATGTATACCCATGAATACATATAAGTCACAAAGTATACAGATGAATGCATGTAATTTGCAAGGTATACACATGAATACAAGTCACAAGGTATATGCATGAATACACGTAATTCACAAGGTATGAATAAGTCACAAAGTGTTCAAATGAATGTATGTTGCAAGGCATATTCACTTGAATACATGTAACTTACAAAGCATACACATGAATACACATAAGCCACAAAATATACTCTTGAATACACATGAGTCAGAAAGTATACACTTGAATACACATAATTCACAAGGTATACACTTGAATACTCTTGAATACACATAGTTCACAAGGTATACACTTGAATACACATAAGTCATAAGGTATACACTTGAATACACTCAAATAGAAATAAATCACAAAGTATACACTTGAATACACTTAAATACATGTAAGTCATAAATTATACACTTGACTACATGCAAGGCACAAGGTATACATCAATGGGTGATCCCACAATAGTGGTTTACAATTTTTGGCCAAACTAGACACTGAAATAATTTTTTTAACTAAATCTTCACTTTCAGGCACCTATAGTGGTTAAACCATGAGGAATTTGAAGATGATGCAAACTATAGTTTTGTGAAATTTTTTCTATAGATTATAAATATATTTTTTCAAAAAATTTGGAATTAGATTGCACTTCTTTTTCCATCTCCCTTGAAAACTTTTTTTTTTTTCAAAAAACAACATTTTAAAAATGTGACGCTCACCGTATAACACATAAATTTTTTTCCATGAAGGATAAAATTATAATTCTTTCAAATTTATATTTTTAACTCTGATATCTAGTGCTTCCACTTGGTTAGATAGTTTTTTATTGAATATTTTTTCTTTAATCAAGTTTTGAAGTCAAACCAATTACAATTCAGACATAGCACGACTGTATAACTTGCAATTTTTTTTGTATGTATCAATTTTTTTATTTATTTTTTGTTGGATCAAGGGCTTCAATATTTTTTGCACTCATATTTTTCAAAAAAATAATTTGTTAATCTATTTTTCCACATGTGCAGAACATAGAGCTTAATTTTTGGTGAAAAACTTACATTCACAAGAAATAAAAAATAAATATAATAATCAAATTAAACTTAAAATTATACTTTTTTGGAAGCTTATAATAAGGAATACATACTTACAAAAATAAATTTTAAATGAATTCATTTGATCCCCCAAAAGGAAAATCAAAACTAGATTTTTATCAACATTTTGATAGGTGTAAAGGAGACTCCGTTATAGGTATGGTTTAAAAGTAGAGGGTTTATATCCAAGGGGGTTTGATCTAAGGTAGTTTGATTCTACCCTCTTCAATTGGAATTCTTCAAATGGAACTTTGTAAGGCTTAAATCATTATATTTTCTAAAAATATGTGATTTCAGTGAAAATTTTGAATCCCCCAGAAATTATAAACCAAATTTGTGGGATCACCCCAAAACACATAATTTACATGAATTATACATAGGAAGCATGAGGAATACACATGAATGAATTCAATATATATACATAGGAAGCATGAATCATACACACAAATACACATAATTAGATGAAGCATACATAGGAAGTATGAAGCATACACGTGAATACTCATAATACATGAAATATACACAAGATGGCAGGAATGATCCTTTGATACCACTATAATGTCCCCTATCCTAATTTTCCTTAGAATTCACCTAACGATCACAAATTCAAAAAAATAGTGTTAGGGTTTCACTTACTAAATAAATATCTCTTTAATGATGTAATATTGGATTGGAATCTTGCATTTAGCACATGAACAATATATACAAATATGTATATATTCTTGTTACAGGTAGACAGTTACATCACATCCATAGATTATCAAAAACACAAACATATTAGGAGTTTGGGAGAAGGAACATGATGGGTCCACCCAAAGCCATATGTCAAGCCTAAGAGAGTGTATACCACAGCCCCCCCCCCCAGCGACTTGTACCTGCTTTCCCCATCAATGTCTCAACCCCTAAAGAGATTTGCCACCTTGGGGAGTTGGGCAGGGGCCATAAGTGGGTAACTTGGTTGTATATGTAGCACCCTCTAGTTGGCTACCTACTATCCTTATTTTCCCCTTTTTCTTACACCTCGGGCCCTTCCTACAAGGTGGGTTCCAAATATTCAAACATATATTCTATCTATCATAAGAAATCACACATTAAATATTCCTTTATTATGCATGGCAATATTTATATAGATGTAAGATAACAAATGGTAGACATGTACTTGCATATTTATATATATAGGGATCTATCTAATAACAACAATCTCCACTAATGTATGGAATGATTTTTTCCTTGGTTTGTATATTTTCTCTTCTCTAATCGTTCTATTCTCAATATTCAAAAGATATGGCTTACAAATAAATAACATATTAGTTTCAATGGAATAATTACTAATAAGGATTAATAATTGTTGCAAGCTGCATCACTATTGCATAATCATATTCAATCCACATATCTAGATATATACATGTACATACATACATACATACATGCATATGTACATACATACATACATATATCTATGTATGTATGTATATATATATGTGTGTGTGTGTATTTGATTAGATATATGTGTAGTGTAGAAAAATGTACTCCTTTATATTTTCACAATTTTTTGGGCACTATTAACTAAAATGGACTTAATTATACCTTAATAATCCCTATTTTGCATCTACAAGCCTAATAAATTACATTTTACAAAGGGGAAGCCTAGCAATACTTAATGCCAACACATAACACTTTACCTTGAGCAATGTGTGTTCCAGGAATAGGGACCTGGGGCCCATTTTCCCATGGGTGAATGGGTCCTCCCTAGGCCATTGAACTTGAAATTAAAATATGTTTTTAGCAGTATTTTAATGTTTGTAAAATCAAATTTTGATGTCAACTTGTAATATTTTATTTTTTGGGAAATTAAGGATACATACCTATAAATACAAGGTTACTTCATCAATTCAAATCCTAAGCAATCTAGAAATTCAAGTGAGAAAAAATTATAAAAAAGTTTATGATCAAGGGCATTCAAGAGTATATTTATCAGTGATTTATTTCATCAATCAAGATCTCAAGCATAATGTCAAATTCTTCTTGCATCATGCATGTTTTTGGAGTTTTTGGAGCTAACATTATGACGTAGGTTTGAAAGATCAACTCAAAGAACTCAAAGCATCAATTCAAGCATCAAGATCCATACCCATTGAAGTCATCTAATGCAAGATCAAGATCAATATTACAGATTTCCAATGGTTTATTCAAGGTTTTGGTGAGTTGCAATGTTCATTGCTTTGTTTATTCATCATTCCTTCCACATTTCATTATTTCAATTCAAGGTTTAATTACCCAAATGGGGATTGAACAAGGCAAACCCCCATTCACCAAACAAAAAAAAAATTCCCTCTTGTATTTGTTTTGTAGATCTTAGGTTGAAGAAGGATTGAAAATCTCTTAGAGATCAAGATTGAAAATTTTTTCAAAGTTGCAAAATTTGTCAAAGATTTCGTCAAGCCACAAAAACTCATCTAAAAATATAATTTCCAAATTTTTGACATTGAAACCTAAATCAAATAGAAGCTACAAATTAACATCATAGGATCCCAAATTATCGTTGAAAAACTTGAGTAGAGATCTATTTTCCCATGAGTGAATGAGTTCCTGATCAGGCTTCATTCTAAATTTATGGGCATTAAAAACCCTCTATCTACATTTTTTATTTCTATGTTCAGGTTCCTGTTTCAGTTTCTAGAAATTTCTATTTTTGCAATTTTTATAGTAAGATTAATTGATGAATTCAATGTTATTTCAAACATAAATTTTTGGATTTACAAGACATCATTTTCAGGTTTTTGCATAGTATAATCAACAAGTTATCTTTTAAATTTTGAAAAAAATACATTTGAATTCATTTTTGCATCATCGCTATTTGTGTTGGTGTTTTTTCTAGCAAAACCTTGAAATTCTCTAAAGGGTATTCAACCCCTATGTTCAATAAATTCTTAGGCTAGTGGCCAACACAATGAGTAAAGGAATTTGAGGTCATTACTCCTACACTTTAGGCTCTATTGGACCTAGGAGGGTGTTCCTTGTTGTGATCATTTTGATTTATTTGATAGAGAACACTTCTATGACATATTAGTTCCTGTTATTTGGAAATAAATGTAATTCACTAAAGATTTGGTCGACCTCCAAGTAAATGATTATCTATTTGCTAGGAACAAGGGATATTTCAAACTTATATTTCATAACTGAATGATTATTTAGTGAATTTTTTTCTCATTTTAAATCCATAGCTAGGTGTATCACCAATTCATTTAATTGAAATAATTCTTAACAAACAAACCAGTGCTTCATCAATTGGGCATACGGGGTAAAATATGCAATAACCAATAATACATAAGCTATTTAATTCAGAAATTGGTGGACTATTATCATAGTGCTTTGCAATATGAAAACTCACAATGTTTGAAATGGGTAAAAGCACAAAGTTGTGTCACACTTTAGCCAGAGTTATCAGCACAACTAAATTTAAATATTTCTAACTAAAAATCAATTTTGGTCAAACATATGATCTAGTAAGATTCATTCTAGCTAAGTTAGATGCTTCCACAACTTTTTCAACTAAAATTGTTGGCTAAAAATATATGGAGCACCACTTTGAGTCCAATTTACTAAAAAAAATAAAATTATTTGAAAAACTTGAAGTTTCAATAACTCCTACTAATGTAAATAACATTTTTTTAAAAATATAAAATACCCTTTTGTAGATCCATAAGTGTAGTTTTCAAAATATATTTATTTTAATAGATTTATTTATTTTTTATATTTTATATTTTATTTTTTCTAAAAGTAGGTTATCAACACAAAATATTAGGTTGATTACTATGCCATGGAAAAATACTAAAACTTATTAAAAAAATTTGAAAAAAATATGATGCACTAGATAAAAGAATCAATTTTAAGATGGTATAATTTTTTTTCTATTTTAGATAAATATGTCGAAAGTTGACATCTGATGAAAACAATTGTTTTTGATTCTGAACATTTTAATATTTATTTAAAATATGTATATATCAAAATTGGAAAAAATAAAATCCATGCACTAAAATTTCAAGTTATAAATACACAAAAATTTGAAGAAAAAATAAATTTACTATAAAAGTTTGGCGTCCCACACAACTTCATTTTTCAACATTTTATCAACAACTAAATTATAGTTTTAATTAATTAAAAACTAGTTTAAAATAATTTTTTAATTTTTTAAAAAATACAAACATAAAATAATCTAAAAATACACTTTTCCTAATTTACATCATTTTGAATTCAAAACATATATGCCCTTTTTAGTGATTCACATTTAAAATTGGATCAACATTAATTAGATTTCTTTTTATAAAAAGTGTAAATGAGGCTTTGTGCTTTTACTTTAAATGTAACTCCTTATCAAATCCTATGCAATTTATTACAAATCTATGACTCTCTTCAAGAATTTAATTGAATCTTTGAGTTAAAGAAAAAATAGAGCCACACATTCAATTGAACCATTAAAGATAAAAAAAAAAGACCCTTGATATTTTCATTTATAAGTTGCAAAAAGTTACATAGGATATTATTCATTTCAAAACTAAGATTTGTTTCAATATTTGTGGCTTATATAAAACTAATTCAAGACTATTACATACAAGACCTACACCCAAAAAAATTTACTATTCTATTCATTAAGCTTTCTATATTATTTTCATTCCTAGACTTAGCTTCTACCTAGACCATGCTATGACTCAAAATTGAACCCCTTGCAATGAGCTCTGAAATCCCTTTTATAGATCAAGGGAGCAACAAGAATTCAACTCAAATGCAATTACATTTCAAATGTATTTCGAAAAAAATTTCAACTACATCTTAGATATTCCCTGAATGGTTTCTTGTAATCATTTTCCAAGCATGGGAAACAAAATTCACACCATTTGCACAAGAACAACTAGACGATGCCACCAAAATCACTATTAGCTGTCAAAAAACCTTTACATTCCATACTCATGTCAAACCAAAAGCCTCCTCATGATACCAGTCTAAAGGCATCCTTAGTTAGTAAGGAATACAAAACCCCACATATGCAGAGAGTGCAAGAACAACCACAACAACAAAATTAATACCAACACAAAAAATTAGGACCCAGATACCAACTCTTTCAACTAGAACCATAGTACACACACCCACTTTGTGTCTTTGCAAAGGCTGGGGGAGAGACTATCACTACTTCTTCCTTTGCATCCATACCAACAACTGAGTAAGTATGCCCACTAGGTGTCTTCATTGAAATTGGGGTGACTACTACCACCTCCTCCTTTGAGTCTGCCAATTCATTTAAAACCGTGAGGTACTAGCGATAACCCAAATCTGTCTCTATTTCACTATCTAAGGTGCAATCAATGATGTCAATAAGAGAATTGTGTCATCCCAGAGAAGCTCAAATATACCTTATCTTCCTCCTTATTCCTCTCATGAATCCTATAGGCTCCTTTCCTTTGGCCTCTATTGTCTCTCCAGTCACAACTCGATTCCTTAACCTATAGTTTCTTATAGCAACTCGTGTGGAGTTTATTCCACAAGAATCCTCCTTACATTCTTCCTTTGGAGTGGA
>VDFB02241056.1:0-11976 GCA_007258455.2 Sequoia sempervirens
CATCATGTCAAATTCTTCATGCATCATGTTTATTTTTGAGTTATCAATTGTGATGTAGGATTTTATTATTCAAGCAAGTGTTTCATTCAATATCTATCCTATTCAAGCAAGATTCAAGTTTTGCATCCATTGGAGTCATCTCATACATGTTTGTAGCACCTTATTGCAAGGGTTGGGTGAGTTGTAACAATTTAATTTGTTCATTCATCTTTCGCCATTCCTATTTCATTTATGTTGGTGTTCCAAATCGATCAGCTCAATGAATACTAAAGAATTAGCCAATTTCTTATACTCAGTCTCAAAGAGGGATTTGCCCAACTAACAAGATTCAATCCAAGACTGAGATCTTCTGCACTTTTGGCTCTGCAGGACCAAGGTGGGTTAACCTATACAATGCCTAAGGACTTAATTCAATTATACATAGACATTGTCTTTTATAGCAGATAACTCCCAATGCAAATAAACCAAAGAAAGTACTAATGACTTCAAGGGTATGTGAAGGATCATGATGGGCCAAAAAGTGGCAATATGTAAGTGATATGATGGCCCATGTGGCTAATGAATTTTTTTTACCCAAAATTGAGTAAGAATGAAAGGAGTTTTTAAGGATATTCTCATCTTTCACAATATAAAAATTATGTTTTCTCTAGCTTTGAATTTAATAAATAATAATTAGTATTTCATTTTATTTGAATTACAACTAAAAGTCTTGAATTGATAGAACAGTTGAAAACATCCTGGCTTTCAATGAGGTATCACGGTGCTTTTGAACTTCGAAACATGTGTCACATTCATAGTTAAGTATAATATAGGATTAAAATAAAAATTGAATTTCATGAACTTTTAACCAAAAGTTAAAGATTGAGTCAAACATCACGAGAGTTTTTATATATTTTTAAAGTTGTAATGAAAAATTCATAATTAATTATTTACTTGAAAAAAAAATTACAAAAAAATATGCATCACATTGGAACATGGATCCTCTACTTATATCTAAAATATTATAAAAAATATTATCATTTTATTGTGGTTAGAAATTAATTAGGAGACAGACCTCCTACTTATTTTTCCACAACAGAAAGGAATTTAAATTACTAATGCATTGGGAATTTCAAAGTTACTATGGAAAATAGTTTTTATTTTTCTAAATAGAACCTAATAGTTTAGAAACACGTTCAATTTGCTACAAATTCTATTCCTACATATTTTTAAAATAATATAGATAACTTATTCAAATTTTTATGTCAAGTTGCCTAACTCTGATTTTTCTAAATTTTTTGCCACTTAAGGCCCTGTTTTTTCCATGATGATCATGCACATACCCTCAAATCTAGCTAAATTCTTGGTAAATCAACACTTACTTAGTAATTGGGAGGCAAAACAAAAAACATCAACCAAACAATAGGGATTTAAAATTATTTTGAATTTATAAATTGTTTCTAAGAAGCACAAAGCTAAATGATAGATTAGTGCTTAATTATGGGCCATGGTGTCAAACACATAAAAAGAATTCATCACCAAAAAAACTTCAACCAATGGATTTACAACAATTAATGTATTACATCAAAAAATCCTCTTTTGTTTTCAATCAAATTATTCTTATCAAATCAAACCTACACCCTTACAATCACAATTATCTGCTTAAAGCATTTTAACCATTTCATAGAAACTAAACCATAAACAGATAAAACAATCTCAGAAAATTGAGATGACAAATCCAAAATACACTATATTATTGAATGCATATGACTTAAACTATACAAGTTTGGAGACAATTTGATGACATTCACAACTTTCATGATTTATTTACACAAACTGGCTGATATTTACTCATGAAATCATAATTGAAGCTTACAAACTCAAATTATAACTCAGAACTCAATATTTTCTATCTACCTAGCCCCACACAAGAATTCAAAACAATTTACAATGAGTAGAGAAGAAAAGATATAGAAGAAGAGAAAGCTCCAAAAGTGAATCTGGAGATGCCATCTGGAAGTCTCATTCACCATTGATATACAAAATGCAAATCTTCTCTCATATCTCTTCCTTGCAACAGATTTTACCTCCAATTATGCCTTTGTCCCAACTTGATCATCAACAAAAAAATTTCCCATGTGGAGAATCTCCATCCATTTTGCAGTAGCTAGAAAATATCTCTGTGCCTGTGAAAACTCTTCATTTTTTCCTTTTATTTGTTGGAGCTACACATTATCTTTTTACCTATATGCCCAACACAAAATATTTGATCATTAAGTGAATATTAAATTCACTTCACATTAAAATATGCCCTTCATGCATTTTCACGTGCATTTTAAAATCCTACATTTGTTTATTCTCCAGTGAATAAAATATCTTTGCTTCATAGCAGAGCCATTTTCACTTAACTTCCACTGGACCCCTCTCACTTTGCACTTTAAAATATTTTTCCCATAATATTTTATTTCACCTTACAAAAGTGAAAGAATTTTAAAAACTCACTGGGAAAATAAAGATTTTACCCATGCACATTGATCATTTAAATGTTTTAGGAAGCCCACTTTATAAAATATGAGAATCCCACCTTTTCATTGGGCGGATTTAAATGCCTCTCCCCAGTTATGCATTTTCCATTTAAAACATTGGAATGGTTTAAATATTTCAATGGGTTTCTTTTTTTACACAATCATCACTAGCCCACTTAAATTTCACGGGGGAACATTTAAATCCTTTTAAATGTTTTTTTCTTTTTAAAAGTAAATGAAAACTTCTAAAAATTTAACCATTAGACCCTTTTACAATTTTTTCATCAGAAATTTATGTGAGATGAAAAACTCGAGGCCCACCCCTTTACCCCGGGCTCTTGCTAGTTTTAATGAGTGAGCATTTTAGGCTCATGAGCTGGCAGGGAATGGCCATGATTTGGCTGCATTGAGATCTCTCCTATCTGTCATTGATCTCCTCTGCCTCCTTCATTTTCCCTAATATTTGTTTTCATTTGCTCTACAACCCTTTTGCAATGGCGGCATAGCATTTGGTGATTGCAGTTTGACTAATAGTGGCAGTTTCTTTAGTCACAAACCCTTCCCCCAATTTGAAAAGCTCAAACTTATCAAAGAATACCAACATTGAGACACTCTGCAACTAATTTTCACCCTACTGCCTTTATTTCCTTCTTATGCCATATCAAACCCATCCCATTCTCTATGGATTTTGATAGATATCCATACATCTAGTTTAGGTTGTGCCTAATTTTTTTGGTAGAAGCACCCTCAAGCATTAACCTTTTTGAATGGTTTGAAGTCACATCTCCATCCTCCGTTTGAAATTTCTCAAGCTCCATTTAACTAGTGTGGAGACTGTTGTATGCATGGCAATGGTGCGTGGCCCTTCTTATTGCATTTTCTTGAAAGTTTCTAAAGTCCTAACAATACATTCTATGCATTCTGTAGCATTTTCTGGTGCACATTATTCATGTATTAGTGGTGCCCCCTTGATTCATTCAATGGCGCCAACACACATCCTTAGTGCTTCAATGGCTGCTCATACACTTAATGCTTTGGTGGTTGTACATGCCTTGCTTCAGCACACCCCTTTGTATTTTCTTTGAAAGTTTCCAAGTCTATTCAAGAATTTTTTTTTGCATTACCCTGTCACCATAGCATTTTCAGTAATTAAGGCGTTCGATTCTTTCTCTTTTTTTTCTAGGCTTTGAAGGATTTCCATATACTTGGGCCACCTCAATTCAAGGTGTAGACAATTTGCTAATTGCATTTACTTTTAAGTTTCATTGTCCTTTCAACAAATGCATCTAATGTGCATCATGAGAAATGTCTAAATATTTTAAACAATCTATTTTGTTCATATGTTGTAGCCCATGCGTTCCCATTTCTGATTTCATTTGGAAGATTTGTTTGCTTTGGAGTTTCTTAGGCCTTTTCAACGCATCCCATTTTGTTGTTTGTTGCCAACGTAGCATCTATTTTAAAGTTTTTGGAGTCCTTTGACTAGACCCATTGTATGTGTTATTCTTTCTCATGGCGTAGGGGACATGGTTGTACAACTTCTAAGGGAAATTGCTTTAAAGTCTCTAAGGCTTTTCCACAAATCCATTTTTTGTATAAGTTGGTTGCAGCTTTAATTCACCTAATGCAACACTTGAACCTCCCTATTTTTGTATAAGATGCTAAAGCATGATGACACCATCTTATGATCCTTCAGAGTAAATTCTTTTCGTGTAAATTCATCAATAGGAAACAATTGCAATTTAAGTTTCACATTGCTATATGCCCTTCTAGTAGTTCAAAATTATAACAATCCACTAAAGCTCTAAAGGATTCAGATTTTTGAAGAAGGTTGTGACAATTGTTGTGGGGTTGCACCTTGCAATGCACTTGTCCATTCCTCTTTTGATAAGTGTGTACCCTCTGAAAGTGATGGAAAAGAAATTTCATTAGGAGGATTAGGCAAAACTACCTGACCCAAACAGTTTTGCTTGGTTTGTCTGTGTCATATGGTTGTAAAGGAACTATTGATATATCATTGTCATCAACCTTAGTGGGACAAGTGTACCCAATTTGATGAGCTTTAGCACTCTCAACCATGCCAATCCAATAAGGAACTGGACCAAAACAATATGGCTTTAGTCTTTTAAGCAGAAACCTCAAATTCAAAACCTTGAAAACAACACATATCTTGACTTTCCCTCATAACTGGGTAGAACATGTTGGGTCCCCATGTGGGCCCAGCTAAAAAAATATTTTTTTCAAACAAATTTTCCCTTGAATTGATCAGATACAACCTCTTGAATGCTCCTAGTATGAGAAATTGAAATGGGTTTGCATTAAAATTTATTTTTGGAACATTTGAAAAATGAGCAAAACTGACCAAGTGAGCTCTGGAATCGGCCTGGGAAACTAGTCAAATGACCTTCTGGAGCAATGAAAACTTGCATGCATCTATAATTTTGGTCTAGGAATGGAGTGAAATTGACGGCTCAGAAAAATGAGTCACGAGGTGAAAGTTATTAATCCAAAAAGTTGCTTAGTTGAACTTTCTGCAACAACAGCCTATTTAGAATCAATTAAAACTGATCAAATCACCTTGTTGAAAAAATATCAAAATAACCCTTGGTGAGCTACCGATGGACATAGGAGATCATCTTGGTACAATGAGCATGTGTGCAATAGGAATTTTCTTGAATCATCTCCCATCAAAAGATATTGAAGGTCAAAGTTGACCTCCCTAAAAGGTTTATAAATATGCAAGTGCAAAACTGAACAAACTGTGTTTGGTTTTGACCTGGTAAAAATAGAAAATCAGCTTATGAAGCTCTAAAACCTAACATAGGAGTTCATGAACGCATGGAGAATGGAGAAAAATAATCATTTTTACTTGACAGTGATCTGGTTGCAAAATGCAAGCTTGAACAGGAGGCTACTTTGAAAAGCTGAAAGCTTGCAAACAGTAGAACAATGCCAAAACCATCCAGCTTCGCTTTTCAAAACCTTGTCAAAATTTATTGTAGGAAGCTAAAAATTGGCATGCATGTTCACATATGTCACATGAGTGGGTCTGCAAATGGGTTTTGCACGAAATCAACAGGCACCAAATTATGACCTCCCAAAGTAGGTCATTTGGGCAGATTCTTCAGGTGCACTTCTGAAATTGCACAAGCAAAATTTTTCAAATGTGAACTTCAAATTTGCAAAATTTGAGAGTACCATTAGCGGCTCTAACTGGGGATGTATTCCCCATGTGTGCATAGCAAGATTCCAGATCTCTGGGGAGTAGACCAAATATTGAGTCCATGAGGTGCCCTCAAACCGCTCCTTTATTCATTCTTTTTCAAGTTCCTCCAGTGACCCTAGGCCACCAAATGAAAAATGGGAGTTAGTACTTACCTCTATCAAACACTAATCTGCAAAAAGAATTGATCTCCCTCAACTCACGCTTGCACTTGTCAAACCACAACAACCTAGCTGACTGCATCCTCACAAACACAAGTATTAGGCTGCCTTTGTGCAAGTGGAAACTTGCTCTCTATTCATCTTTGTTGTTAAGTGGTAGCTAAATCACATATGGTAGGTAAATCACATATGCCACATCACTGTGAATCTCTTCATTTTCTAATTTTGTATCAAGTGGCAACATTTGAAAATGGTGATCAAGACCATATGAAAGCATAGCCTGATCATAGTCATCCACCTGATTAAACATGTTGGTACCTCCTAACTAGAAATCATGTACAACATTATCAACATATTCACAATCACTATGCATCTAAAAGTTAGGCATACTTTCAAAATGAATACTATAATGTGGCAACTACTTATCATTTTCATCATGTAAATCATTTTTAGGCTAAAGAAAAAATTCTTCAGTATCTTGCACATTTCCACACTTTGTTAAAACCTCTTCCAACTGACAAAAATAGCACTCACATTCTTCCTTATGGTTGGTACAATTAAGCTCAATCTAATCACTAGTTTGCATATCAAAAGTGAAACTATCACAAGAACCTACCAGAAGATCTTGCTCATCATGCAAACTATCTCCAAGTGTATGTGAAGAGATACACTGATGCATAAGCATAATCTGTAACTATTCTTCATCATGCTGGTACTGAGAGTCATCAAAGATTTCTGACTTGTGTTCATCTATAGTCACCTTGTCATTCTCTGAATATAAGGTATCAACACTTTCAACATCCCAAGCTTGTTCCAAAATGAGAGATTCTGGTTCATAAATACAATCTTATTTCTCATTAAAATCAACATCTACATCCACATTCAAAGACTCATAGCTAGGCTCATTTAAGTCAGCAAACAAAGTCTTGTTCAAATATGCATTATAATCTTCAATACTTGGCTCATTGGATGTACAAATCTCATAGTCATATGCTGCTTCAAACTCATCAAAACATGGCGGGATAAATGAATGGCTGGGCGTGGGCATGGTGTTGGTGGTATAATGTGAACCGGACAACTTCAGAAGGATTCAATGGTACGTCTGGATGTGTCCATGAAACGGCGGTTGGAATTGTTTGTGGGACACCGTTTCAGTGGATGGTCATAACAGCGAACCTGTGCGGGCGGCAACAAATTGGTGGCCATCAGGTGGATAGAACATGGGGTAATAACAGTCAAACTTAGTGGTTTGGGTGGGCGGATAACCATGGTGGGTTGTGTCCCGAGAAGCATGGAGTCTCACAATCCTCATAGAAGATGGGTGCAGGTGCGTTGGGACATGGCGGCGATAGTGTGCATAAACACCAATAATGAAACTAGATGTCTAGATATGTGCCCAGGATCACTTGATGGGCAAAAGTGGCAATATGATGGATATGTGTAGGGTATGTGGCTGATGACTTTGTTTTACCCAAAGTGATGAAATGAAAGGGTTTTTAAAGAGATTCTCAGATTTCCACAAATATAAATTATCCTTTGTTTAATTTAATAAATAATTATTATTCATTTTCTATTTGAATTACACAACTAAAGTCTTGATTGATAGGTTGATTGAAAAACAACTACCAAGCTTTCCAAGCGGTATCACCATTTTGAATCAAAACATGCACCTCACATTCTATGCGCCGCGCCAATATATGATTGAAAACAAAAATAAATTTCATAAATTTGACCAAGTTAAGGTGGTTAGACATACAAGTTTTTATATTTTTTAAAAGTTGTAATAAAAATCATAATTAATTATTTAGTTGGAAAAAAAAATTACAAAAAAATATGCCTCACATCGGGACATGGGTCCTCTACTTATATCTCAAATATTATAAAAAATTATTATCATTTTAAATTGTGGTTAGGGTGGTCAGACAAACACCTTATTTTTTAACTGAAATTTAAGTACTACTGCATTCAGAATTTCAAATTTTCACCAAATAGATTTTAAAAAAACATAAACCTAGTAGTTTAGAAACTACATTCAATTTGCTACAGATTCTATTCTTACATATTTTTGAAAAAATATAGATAACTTATTCAAATTTTTACATCAAATTTCCTAACCTTGATTTTTTTCAATTTTTTGCCACTTAAGGGCTTGTTTTTTCCATGGTGATCTTGCACATACCCGTCTTCATTGAGTTCATCATTTTCATCCTCTTGAGAGTATACACAAACATCTCTCTCTATCGAACTGAAAACCATCAATGGTTTCTTCATTGTAGTTTCTTGTGCTTAATATTTCAAACTAAAATTCATCACATACTCTATCACTTGTAGCTAATAAACTGACATCCTCAAGAGTATTTCTCAAATCAACAAATTTCAATGTCTCGTCTTGAATACTTGCATCAAAGATACATTCAACACATGTAAAATTAACATGATCAATTGTATGACAACATTATTCATTGCACATATCCTCTACAAAAAGTAAATCCAATTCATATCCCTCTCCATGTTCTTGAGAGCCTTCAGAAGGATGGTCATCACCTTCATTTGATATAAAATATTTGCTAGAGCTCCATTTGTGCATTCTCAAAGCAGATGGAAGAGACTTCAAATTTTTCATTCACCTCATCATGTCTTTCATCCTCATAGCTGCAACTTTTAGCTGGGTGTATTTCCTTTATATTTTGTTCAAAGCAACCTCCTCATCACCTGATGATGCATTCTTCTTATCTTCTACCTTCTCAAGTATGCATTTATCTGAAGAATTATGATCATTTGCATTCACACAGTTGATGATTTCATCACCATGTTTACCCACAATTGAAGACAATAAACTTACCACATATTCATTCCTCTATTTCTCCCAATTATCTAGAAATGTGTAAGCCATCTGCATACTCAGTATTTCAAAATATTTTAACAATGCACTAGATCCCTCCTCAAAGGCTTAAAAATATATATGAATACAATCTGGAGTACTAGGTCTGAAACTTTCTAGGATTAATGAAAGAGCAATAGCAAATCGATGATTGAAATCAATGCTTGACTCTTCATTTTGTTTCTTAATTTGCTTCAACCCGATGACAAGGTCAGAGGGGTCTCTTACAAATTCTTTCCTATAAGCATTCACTAATTCATCCCAACAAGGAAATGACTTCTCATGAAAACTTAAGTACCAATCCTAAGCTCTAGCTTTAAGGGATTTGACAAAGAACCTCATCCACATATCCTGATACCCAAATGAATCTTTCTCCATGAAACTAAAAAAACTTTTGACATGTGTATCTCCTTCACAAACATTGTATCCATTAAATCTAGGCATCTCCTTATAGACTTGAGCTAACATAATTTCAACCTTGTAATCAACCCATGACAAATCTAATTGATCAAAGGAATTGACAAAAGGTGCAGCCATTTGGTGTTTAGACACAACATGACTATCTCTAAACTGGGCTTTTTGAAACATCTGGTGCCTCTTATCCATCTCTTTAAGTCTCATTTCAAATACAAATTTCCATTTTTGCCTTATCTTATGCTTGTGCACTCTTGGGGTCTTGCACTTTGGGGTGTCAAATGTTTGAGGGTTATTTGACTTCTTACACTTCTTGAAAAGTTGGATCAAAGTATATTTAGGTATGGCTATTTTATCTTGGTTCACCATGGATATTTGCAAATCAAGGCTCAACTAATTGTGCATAATCACAATCATGACCAAATGAAGGATTACTATGACAATTATTGACATAATGACAACTTGGGCTTGAATCATATGATAAAGCAAGTGGATGGAAATCCCTATGATATACAAATGCATTCTAACCATCCACACTCGCAAATACTTGAGCACTAGACAAAACTCTTTCAATGGAACTGCAATTACATTGAATATGACAAATCTAGAAAATGGAAGTGTGCAAAACCAATACTACTGTCCTTTCCCTCTATTAGTGCCAATTCACTCAATAGGGAAGCAAACTATTTTGGGTGAAAGCACAAACCTCTATCACACTTACGGCCAACTAAAGTGATCCGACTAGATTACTTTCGGCTGACTAGCTTTCGGCCGATAATGTTTCGGTCGAATCCACGAGGCAGCCACATGGCGCCTACGTGGCTCATAATTTTTGGGAAAGTTACTTTCAGCTGAAATATTATCGGTCGAAAAGGTGTTAGCATGGTGCCCATTTGGATGTGCCAGTTAGGTCGAGTGTATTTCGGCCAAAACTGTATCGCCCATAAGGGTTTTGACTGAAAATATGGAAATAAAATCAAAAAAAATGATGCCCACTATTTGGAATGCTCGGGAAAAAGGATTGAGGGTGAGAGCTTGTCGGCCGAGGTCATCAGTAACAGCAACTATATTTTGCCAGGTTCCATCTGGGGCCATTCATTGGATTGTTTGATTCACCTTGTCTCATTTGTGTCTCATTTGTTTCTTGTTTGAGAGATTTGTTGGTTGTATTCTAGGTTAGGGTTTGATTGAAATGCAAAAATGAATTTTTCTGATGGATATTAACCGAAAGGTATTAAATATTGTGATGTTTGTGATAAAGTTGAAGGAAATATATAACATTAGGCATTGGAAAACTTGTAATCCTTGTAATGGCTTGGTCGTGAGGACTCATTACCTTTTCAAGATTCTGAGTCATTTTGTGTTAAATTTTCTCCAAAGATCTATTCAAAATGTGTGTTTCCTCCTCCAAATTTGAAGAGTTCAAACTTTTAGGCTCTCTTGCCTGTAAAACAAGAGAAATAGATAAGAATAGAGAAAAAAGCTTACTCGCAGAGAGAAAATAAAGATTTGTATTCCTAGAAATAGAGAAATTTTCTGAGAGCTCAAAACCCTAAGAATCTTGAACACATACATTAAGTTTAGAAACTTTTAGTAATATGCATAATTGTGATATAAGATTAAAATTTGTATAGAGGATTGCTTCTACTAGGGCATAACCAAAAGAACATTTCTGCCAGAGTGATTGTTGAACAATAAGTAGACCACTTATAATAGTTGTTTATTTTTCATCAACAACTTGAATCAAAGAATCACAGTCAACTATTTGTGACTCATAACCATCTACACATTGCAAAAAATTAACAAATCTATATCATCTTTGAAAACTTGCCAATTGGAAACATTGTCTGGTATTGATGGCCTAATTTTTATTTCTACTTCAGACACATCTACAAGTGTCTCATCAAATTGTTTTAAGGCCACATTGGCAAGAAAATATGCCATCATGCTGTTACTCCTCTCAACCCAATTAATTGAAAAAGTATTAAAAAATTCTATAACATCCCAAACAACATTTCTATACTATTTCAACTTTCCATTTTTTGATGAGTATTTAGACCTTACCTGAGATACAATTAGCTTAGAGTCTCCAATTGCTTGTAGCACTTTGATTCGATGTTTCTCAACAATATTAAGGCCTAAAAGCAAAGCTTCATACTCTACAATATTATTAGTACACTCAAAACTCAACAAGAAAGAAAACTTGAATGTCTTGTTGCTAGGAGATATGAATAGAACTCCTGCACCTGATCCTTCTTTAGAGCATGCTCCATCAAAATACATTTTCCATAAGCCTTGTTGATCAAATTGAAACTCAAGGTTAATTGCATCAGTATTTTTTAGTAGGACTTATGGTTGAACCTAATTTGGAAGTTCCATTAACCTCTGAAGATACTCATCTCATTTTTGTGGATACGATTCAACTTGAATCATCTTCCATACCTGCAAAAAGTAATGATGTATAGAGGTTAGTCTAATATGCTTTTATAGAAGAAAAGAAAAGCTGTGATATTTAACTCAGTATAAGTCAAATTTAGTTGCCAGCATCCATAGTCATACAGATTCATAAAATGTATGTATTCAAGATCAGCAATTGTTGTTGCAATGCCCTTCCATATATTGTTTATGAGGTTCAAATAGGTCCTGTAGAAGAAAAATTTATGCACAGTTCTTCTTCCTTGGAATTTTATAGAATTTTTTCTTGCAACCACTATCTCACATATTTTCTCATTCCTCTCTATACATTAGGTTACCCAATCACTAGATAAAAATCAGAAAAAGCTTTGCATTTTT
>VDFB02241057.1:0-17635 GCA_007258455.2 Sequoia sempervirens
CCCACAACTAAATCTAACATTTTTATCTACATGAATCAAATTCTAGTCTTCTACCACAGCCAGAACAACCTCCATGCTCTCTCTCCAACCACCAACCCTCCTACCCCAATAGCAAACCACAACAACAACATTACTATCAAGCTAAAAGCAATTGTTCTATTTATTGTTTAAAGTATTTAATGCCAATAAACTACTTTACTCCAACTGCAATGGATTAATCTATGTTAATTGTAGATTAATATAAATTAAGCGTAGGGAAAGTTTCTCTACAGAATCCAAAATTTTAAAATATATTTGCAAACAAAAAGTATATTTATGGTTAGAAATCTTAACCTCTAAATTTAAATTCTGATGAACACTTTTGTATCACTCAAATTTTTAATTTAGGACCATTCTTGTAAGTGAAAAAGCTTATAAAAACAAAATCTTAGATGCAGAGACTATACCGATCAATTACAATGACAAAGACAAAGACATACTTACAGGTGGGGATTTAATGGCTGTCTTTTAAAATTTTGTACCAGATGATGTTTATCCATTGTTCAATTTTTCAAATCTATTTTACTTGTAAACATATAACAAGGAAATGCATCTTTCAAAATATTTTCCTACATTTTATTTTATTTTTAAAAAAATTCTATTCTTGTAGAGTCCTATGCTGTTAAAACTATATTTATTAAGAACAGCAGCAACGGTCAATGTCGTCCTCCTTATGTCATGTAATCCATAAATCAACACAATCCTTGTTATGTTAATCCACATTCCAACTGAACAGAAAAACATGACTTGATAGATTGAAAATATTAGAATTTCAAAAGAGAAAAGAAACTCTGTACTGGAGGAAGAAGAAAATATGTCTTTTAATACATTTAGAATGGTGGCTTGTTAAATGAACAAAAGAATCATATAAACAACGAACTTAAAAAAACATTGATTGTATAACATAAATGAATTAAGATCATATAGAGGTTGATATTTTCAGCTGAAGAATAGAGTGACATTTAAAGAACTGGTATAGCTATTATCATAAGAAATATAATGGTTTATGTTAACAGTATGTGTGATTTTATCATGTTTTATAGCTGGTTAAGGTTATTAAGGTTTACAATTGGAATTTTTAGGGTGAGATTAGAAAATTGTATTTAAAAAAATAAAATTGGTTGTACGAATGGTTTTTTTATATCATTCATAATTTTAAAATGTTTATATAATTTATAAAACAATTTTTTGATGTGTTTATTAGTATTGATACTCACATAAGAATTGAATAAGAATTTTATTATTACTTTGTAAACAGTTTAATTTTGTAAAATGGTGAAAAAAATTATTATACTTAATTTTTAAGGTAAATATTTTTTCTAAATAAAAGACTAGATATTATATGTTTTATTTTTTATTTACTTCAAATTCTGTAAACATTATTTTTATTATAGAGATAGTATACAAACAATTATTACATTCTCTATAACAGAAACAAAGTACATGGCAGTGATTTATACATGTAAGAAAGTAATATGGCTACAAAGATTGTATTCTTACTGTTGGTTTGGAAGGAAAAATAATAAAGCTTTACAGTGATAGTCAAAGTGCAATATATTTTTGGTCAAGAGAAATGGCTGAAAGTAAATGAGTATTATTGGAAAAAGCTGATATACAAAATAATGTTACTAATTTATTAACAAAAGCTATGAGTACTAAAGTAATTTCTTGGTTCAAGGAATCAATAGGAATAATTGTTCACAACAGTTGACACTTCAATTATTTAGTCATTATGAAAAGTATTCAATGAGTGAGAGATCATTGAATAAATGTTTTATTTTTCTCATGTTTAATAGTTGGAATGGGGCTTACTAATTGAAAAAAAAATTGTAAGTTTTTTTTTTTAAATTCTTATGTTTTAAGGTACTCATGTTAATTTTTTTGTATGATTTATAAAATATCTCAAACCATTTTTGATGTGCATATTTATATCTGCACATGCTTAAGAATGAAACAATAAATTCATTATTGTAATGATAACTGATTGAATTTTGTCAATAGTAAAGAATTTTACTATGCTAGATTTTTTTTTTTTTTAATTCCCAACCAGAAATTATTCACTGATTATAAATAAATTAATTTTAAAAAATGGTGACAAATCCAATTCAGGTCGGCGTGACCTTGCCTGTTTAAACAATAAATTATTCTTCTATAAATTATAAGACAATATCCCAATCAAGAAGCTCCTATGAATAAAATGATATGGCTTTTAAAACATAAATGACTAGTGAGAATCAATGCAAAGTTGTCATGTAATCAAATTTAGTAAGAAAGGACAATTACATGCAGTACAGAAAGCCCTATAAATAACCAGAGAGTACTGCTCTTGTTTACTAGGGGTCTACCAGGAGAGATCATGCATTAAAAAGTTATCTAAAAGAAAACAATTACATCATTTATTTATTTCATACGATGGAATCCATTAGGAAGCAAAAGGAAACATCAACACATTTTACATTATGTAAGAAGAAATATCCATATCTATTAGGTAGGTACCTGCTTTATCAGACTGGAAAAGCAACCTGTTGCTTCTGTTTTATTGCTACTGTCCTTGCAGAAATAAAACAAAACCCACTTAAAAGTATCTCATGATCTTAAAGATATTCAGGGTTCAGGTACTGCTCTAGCTGTGGAGGTACTGGTTGGCACGGCATTCATATCAACATCCGCAGAGCCACTGGAATTCCAACAACAACAACAACAGTACTTCAAATACGGCAGGCAACAAATGCAATCCAATATATAGTCCCAGCAACTCATGATTAATGAGAAAAAAAATGTTACAGTTTGTTTCAGTTCTTTACAATGTAAAATGATTAGAGTCTTCAATGTTTAAATCTGTTTCTCTTTCTACTAAATCTTGCCTTCTGAAAAGTTATTCTCTTCAGTGTGGGCTCGGGTTTGAATGCAAAATTATTCGACTAGGCCTTGAAGAAAGTCCCTGTGCTTTAATGTACGTGGTATCAGAAGATCAGAAAAGAAAAATGCCATTACTTTCCACTATGATGTCAAGTTTATAGTGTTTTTGAAGTGTTTCAGTAGTTATCACAATTAAAAGGTGAGTGTTATCCAAAATTTTGGTATTTTAATTGCTTGTAATTATTTCAATGTTGTATTTGTTCTGTCAGTAATCACCACCAGAAGTAGGGTTTTTTTTCTCCCGTAACCAGAAAAATGTCACAGTTTGAACAGATCCAGATCAATTGTAATGATTAAAGTTAAAAAAGATGCCATCACATTTTCTTGCTTTATTAAAGTTGAAAATAACAAGACATACATGATCCATCACATCAAAGTTTCAAGAATGTATCTATGTCTCCATGATAATGGAATTTGAAGGAAACTTGTAAGAAACGTATTTTAAAGTCAATATTGAGATAAAGAGTTATAGTAGAATATGGATTTTATGTTGGATCATCTATCTAATAAATAGAGTTAGACATATTCATATTTGATCTTTATAATGAATACGATTTATTATATAATTTCATAAAGAATATTGATTTTCTTTGAAGAGGCTGTAAAATCTTTCAATGGATCTCATAATACACTGGTCATCTAATACATAATATCTGCAAAGTTAAAAAATTACTAATCCATTGGAATAAAGTGTTCTAACTATATATAAAGATGATGACAACATACCCACCCAAAGGAAAAAATACCATATAGCAGCTACTATTTTTACATTGCAAATTTAATTCATTCCACCTGATTCATATATTTGTTTAGGAAATTTTCTAATTAGATCAGCTTAATCAATATTTCATAGCATCCTTACACAAAAAATGATATGTTTATATTTTATTATTATTTAAAATTTATAACCAATCTTTAATAGTTGTAATCATAAATTTTTTAAAGTGATGTCAGTTTCTATTTAGTTTTGAACTCATTTTGAGAGTGTCTTAATACAATTGCATACCAACATGTGACATGCTTTTGTGCTAAGCTTGGACCCTTCTACAATCTCAATCCATCCTATTTAATCTTATTTACACACATTTCCATATGTTTATCCTTATCCCAACCTTATATGCACATTTTTCCACATATTCATTTCATTTACTAGCCCTATTTTTTATGCATTCATTCCTCATCCCAAGATTCAACATTACTTGTTTGGGTCATTTTCATGATGCATGGGGGTGATCCCACATGACATGATTAGACTAAATTTTTTAAATATTTAAAATTTAAATCATTGAATCCCACCTACAAGAGATTAAATGACTCCCACCTATAAGAGATTATTGACTCCCACCTACAAGTGATCATGACTTGTGATGATCCTTCCTACAAGAGATTATGTCAATAACAAAATTGTGAACACATATAGATTGAATATAAAAGCTTAGAAATTTGAAATTAATAGATTTGCATTAAAAAATTGTTAGTCTATTTGAGGGGGAAATCTACTTTGAGTGCCACTAAATACAATATAGATCATGGTAACTAAAACAATAGCCTATGATCTATGTTCATACTAATTGTAATAGACATAGCTAATATTTTCCAAGTATATGAGATTATTCAAAATAGCTCAAGGGAAATGACTTACAAAGAATATGTGTCTAAAGACTTAATTAAAATAAAGAAAGAGTTAAGAAAAAGGGATCCTAAATCCCCTCCCCTTTGTAAAGCTTCATCGTCAAAGCTAAAGGGAAGGGAATTTCTACTCGGGGAAGTGGTTCCCAAGTTGGATCTTCAAGGTGCATGGCATGCCACTTATTATGAACTTTACTAATTGTGTAGTTGTAAAGCTAGTAGGATCATGTATCTAGAACTATTACAAGCTAGAGAATAATGGATGCTTCTATATCAAGCTCAAGAAGAATAGTTTGAGTAGTGAATTATTGGCCCAAAAATTTCTTCAAACAAGAGACATGAAAGATAAGATTAATACAAGAAGGCAGAATTTATAGCTTGTCAGCAATGAGAACAATCCATTAATAATTTTGTAAGGACCATAGAACCAAGGAGAAAATAGAGGAAAACCATATTAGAAGGTTGGATGTTATGTTTAGAACAAGTTGATCTACTTACTCTTTCATGTGATTATGATTCATGCGGAGATTTTTATAAAGGATCTAAATATTACCTTCTCATGTGTTGAGGGTAATATCTGGTACATAAACAGGAGAAGTAACAAGAATTAAGAGAGAAAAGATAATGGTTTCTACCCATAAATTATTTGATATGGAGACATTTTTATGGCTATGTGATATGATGTTGAACCATAGATTTTTGGGTGAGCTATGTATTTCTCTTGTACTCTTAGGGTTTTTCACCTAAAAGGAGAGAGATAGGAAAAAAAACATAGGTGGTTCACTCAAACTAATGCAAATATAATGAAAATATGAATGAAATGTGCCTAGACGAGATGATCCAAATGTAGAAAACTAAAGAAAGACATTGATTATTGAATGAAAACTAAAGAAATGCTAGTTGTTTGAAAACACATTGTGATATGCAAAAAACACTTAGAAATCAAAGCAAACTTTAACATAAATGGATGAAAATGAAAGTGTGAACCTGAGATCTTGATGGAGACTGGAAATGACTTTTGGAATGCTTCTGATCTTGATTTTTAGGCCTAGTGGGACTCATTCACCAGTCTGGGCAAATTAGTCCTAGATCTGGGAAACTGTTTCGAAGCCCGTTTTAAACAAATGGGTATCAAGAAATACAAAAAACCAAAATCACGTCTAGAAGTGGGAATCATTTTCCACCCATTATGAATGATTCCACTTTTGAACTTTTGAAGATTCAAAGGTGGAAATTGAAGTCTCTAGTTTTCTCTTTGGTTCTTGAAAGGTGTTCGCCTCTGAAAGATTGATTTCATAACCTAAAAGTGACTTTTTGATAATATTTTTCCTTAGAAAATGAAGAGAAGACTTTAAAAACTTTTCAACTTTATTCTTAACGATTTCCAAGCTTCCAAGATGCCTAAATCCGTAAACACACAAAAAGGGAAGGAGAAATGTTGGATGTTAGGGCATGGCGGTTTGCCTAGGTGGTCAAACCCCTTTTAGGAATTTAACCAAAATGATGAAAGAATGTAATGAAGAATGGAATAGTGGATTTAATACCTTTCCATGATGTTTTATCTTAAATTTTTGCAGCAAAACATGAAGAACCTGCCTTTGAATGCCTTTCGAAGCTATCTTGATGACTTAGAATGTAAAAACCCTAAATTTCTTGACTTGATGGAGAAGATAGATGATGAATGAATGATAGAAGATGTGTGAATGAGTTAAGAGGTATCAATTAGGGTTTAGAGACTTGATTTTATAGGCAACTCACCTTATTCACCCATAAATTGGATCCCTAAGCACGACATGAAGAAAAATTAAACTTAAAACCTAATTTTTCTTGCTCAAAACTCAAAATGGGACTCATTTGCCACCTTGGGAAAATTAGTCCCACTTAGAGGACTCATTCACTCTGAGGATGGAAAATTAATCCAGTGGGAGGGCCCATTTGCTAGCTAGAAATTGTTAGGAGATAAAATGAGGTTTATATGGTGACTTTTGTTAATTTTATCAAATATTGCCTCGGGATGCATAATATAGCATAATAGGTACCTATTAATGATGATGTAAAGGTCAATTAGGGATTGGGACACAAAATTCAATGTGAAAGTGTGATTAAATACACTTTACAACACTAAAATGAGATCCACATAGCCTAGAAAAGCACAACATCCAATGTGAATTTGTAAAACACATTACAACACTAGATTAACATTAAGTTTATTTTACAAGCCTTCTAGATTGATTTGATATTGGCATAACACAATTTATAATGTTAAATTAAGGGAAGATGGGTTCATTAAGTCTAGAAAAGTGTGCAAGTCTTTTACAACACCTTTACAAGACACCGTTAAATGCATTTTTATTCAGTTACTAGGGTCCAAGACCTAGTGTGGATGCTTGAAAAACACCTCACAACACCAAATAAATGCCTCCTTAAGTGCAATTTATCATAAGAAGCTATTCTACATGTCAAACAGAAATACTTTTTTCTATGGAGTACATTTTAAGCCCCCCACTTTAGTGAGAGGGATGAACTTGCTTCAAACTCACACTAAAGTGAACATTCAGAGAGAGGTCAATCATACCAATGTGGATGGTCTAGGATAAAAAGATGAAGGAGGCGATCAAGCTCCCGAGGATCTAAGATCACAAGTCAAGATACATGAGTGAAAAGGACATGCATGGGGTGAATGAAGCATGCAGCGAAGTGAGATACATGATCATGCAATGAGAACTAGAAGGAAGAGAGAAATAAATATGAGGTGGATCAAGTTTCAATCATTTTCAATGAGATCTAGAAACACATTGTTTGTTGGAAGAAAAGTGTACTCCTACGGGAATTGATAGAACTCTTCATTGTTAAATTTGGAGTTTAAATTCAAGTATATACTCACTCACGGAGCCATGAAACTTTTGGATTTGTCCATGAGGGTAGAAATCCACACAAAGGAATTGGCTATGGGGAAAGTTGTGCCTCAAAATGGGCTTCCTACTCAACCATACCAAAGTTATACCTCCTGATAAATTTAATAAGTCACCAAAAAATGGACATTATAAATGTGAAATAGTGTAAGGTTTGTTCAAGAGGGATTTTCTTAGTTTGTACAGTGATATGTATCATCTTAGGGAACATCATGCCAAATGTCTCCAAGAGAGGGTAAGTGCAAACAGTCTCATCTTGTTTCCAAGAGAGGACAAGTGCAACGTCTCATCATGGGGAACATTGTGTCAAATGAGTCCAAGAGATGGAATCACAAGAAAAAGAAAATCACACAATGAAATATGAGTGGTGATGCTTATGCCCCGCTAAGAAAGTAGTTTACAAACACTTTAATTACATGGGCAATTTAAAGGTAGAGACATGAGGAGGCTTGCTTGGGAAGCCCTATGCCAGAGTCATGTTTAGATAAAACTATGTCATGAAAGGGTGGTATGTGGCATCTTGAGAGCTTAGGCATGTCATCCATCCCAAGCTTTCTGTTATATGTTCATGAAGGGTTAACAGCCTTCAGCCAAGAGACAGCGAAAGTGACATATGAATACAAGGCTACATACCCCTTGCCCCCACTAAGTGTAAGATAAGGGTGAGCCAAAATTATTGATGAAATGAATGGTAGAGTGAAAATTGGTATCAATTAGGGGAAGTAGGTGCCCTCACAGAAGGAAGAATACCAAACTCTTGAAAATGTTGGATTTTTTGACTCAAAGCCTTACATTCATTGGTGGAATGACCATGAAGACTCTATGATATGCACAAAATGATGTGTAATAAAATTTCTTTCGAGTTCTTCGGGGAAGGGTTATCAAGTGATCTTGGAGGAGTCTCGACAAGATGCCCTCTTGATCAATGATAGAATGTGGTCCTATGGTTTGCTTGAAAGAAACATCTTGCTTAGTATGAGTTGTCATATCATCGCAAGACTCTTTAAATTGTGAGATTTTGTTCTCTCCTTTATAGGAGGGTGTAAAATCTAACGAATTCAAATTATTACTATCTTGTGAGATGACATTGACGTTAAGCGAAGAGTTCGTTGTTTGTATCATATTGTGTAAAGGATGATGTTCAATACCACTAGTGTCAAGGAGTTAGGATGGACGACTATTAAGGATGATTTAGGAGTATGTTGTGTCAAATTGTTGATGTTGAGTGAAGGCTTGGTTATCTCTATCAAAGGGACAATAGCAAGACCATAAGTTCAATGGATTGTGTGATAGGGTCGATAGGGTTGTGGATACCTTTTTCATTAGCACCACATCCTTTTCCACTATATCCAAGTTGTTTCATAAGCTCATAACCTTTTCCATAAAGCTTTTTCATTGCTTTGGAATCGGGTGGTTGTTGGTGATTATAAGTGTTGTCAAAAGGTGGTTATGTAGTTTGTTTTATTGGCTAAAAGTGGTTGAGGTGGATGTTTTTGAAAGGAATTAGATACGCTTTTTTCATTTCCCCTATTTGAATCTTTGTGTATGATCTTGTACTCGACCATGAATTCATGTTCAAAATCCAAGGAACCCTAATCATTTTCTAATAGTGTTGTGACTTGTTCAATATGTTGTTTTTTATCTTCTTATTGAACGGATTCCAGTTTTGTAGCTGGTGACATGGTGTTTAAGTGATTCTCTTTGTTTTTCTCAATGTTCAAACAACTATTTGGGTCAAGGTCAACGTCAAGTATGTGCAATTTGTTGTCGTAAATGTATTTCATTTTATGATGAAGAGTAGAAGGCACACCATTCATTGCATGAATCCATGGTCGACCTAAAATGAGATTATAATAAAGATCATTAGGCATAACATGGATTGGTGTATCCAATGTAACCTTCCCAACTATAAGAGGAAAAGTGAACACACCAACCGATTGTTTGCCTACATTGTCAAATCCCTAGATAGACAAGGAATCAAGTTGAATTTCTGATTTATCCACATGAAGTCTATCCAAAATATTTACACTACACACATTAATTGAGGAGGCATTGTCAACAAGGGTTCGCTTTATCCCTATTCTTTTGTATTGAGATATTATTATGAAAGCAACATTTTGTTTTTGTACTTCCAAAGGGGGGAGTTCATTTTGGTAGAAAACAATGTCAGCTTTCAATCCTTGAATTAGAGTTGCTATGTCATGCAGTTGCACATTAGAAGGGACATGAACTTGTTGTAAGGCCATTTGAAGCATGGTGTGATAGTTTGGTGAATTTTGAATTAAATCGAATAGGCATATTTTTGTAGGAGTATTCTTAAGTTTTTCAACAAGATCATATTCCTTAATGTGTGAATTTAATCAAGGATCTCTAGGTAGAATGGAATTAGGAAAAGGTAATGGTGTTGAGAGGGGTTGTTGTGGTGATTGCAGATTATTTATAGTGTTATATGTATGAGCAACGGTATTATGATCAGTTGTTGCGAAACATTATTTGTAGGAGGGTAAAGAGTAAACTCGGATTTAGGTGGGGTTGGAGGTTTATGTGATGGTGGGTAAAAGATGAGTTGAGGTTGAATATTAACATCCCTTAGTGAATGAGAGTCTAATATGGGTTTTTCATTGTCATGTAAGAGAATAATATTGTTATTGTCAATGTTAGCCTTGTCTTGTATCATGATATGTTCCCTAGAAGGAAATTTTTTAGAATGACAAATCAATTTTTTTGGACATTCATGGAGTGGTTCTTCTAAAATGAATTCATCACAAGTAGGGGAATGATCATTGGTTGTAGTGTCTTGCTCAAGAAGAGTGTTGCTAGGTGAAGGGGGGAAACTAAGATACTCATGACTTTTATCAATTGTGTTGTCTATCATCAAAGTATCTACTTCACAAATAGGAGAGATACTAGGAGAAGAACAAAAGTTGTTGTCATGATTACCTATGGTTGTGTTGTTTTGTTCATCAATGTTTTGTCCACTAAGAGAGGTAAGAGGAGAGAAACAACTAGGATTCTCAAAACTCTCAATAATTGGTTTGTCTACCAAAATATCTTCATCACTAATAGGAGAGACATTAGGAGAGGAACAAATATTATCATTAGGAATGTCCAAGTTTGTATTCTCTTTCACAAAAACACTCTCATAGGGGCAGTGGAAAGTTTTCTTAACATGTCTAAATATGCAAGGTACTAACATTGTTTGAAAAAAAATGAAAAGCACTTGTAACCATTTCATGCAATGTTTCAGCAATGTAAACAATGTATATCCAAAGATGCCAAACATTTTTGTCTAATATATGCAAAGCTTTAAGAATGAAAACAATGTACATGCAAGAATGAAAAGCACTTTTATCAAACATATGCAATTTTTTATGAATAGAAACATTGAGTATGCAAAAGTTAAAAGTACTTTTATCCATGTTATGCAAAATTTCATAAATGTAAGCATTTTTTACATCGAGTAATGGACATGATGACTATCCTAAATTGATCTTTTTGAGCAAGATGCGTAAAAAAAATGTTCCAAAAAATTTATAGACTTATAATATATGGTACTAGGAGGCTGAGGAGGCACGTAAATGATGTTTTTGATGCTATAACAGAAAATTAAAAATCTGAACAAGGACTGATTCACCCAGGATGGCGAATGAGTCCCAATAAGGGTTTTTTTGCAAAAATTTTAGAAACTTTCAATGGATTTTGATGCTTTCGATGTTGTAAGATGTAGAACTAAGATGAAAGTGGAAAATTTCAGAAAATTTCAATAATTTTAGATGCCAAAAATGTAATCTACATGCACTTTTCATGAATTCAAAATTTGAAACCCTAGAATGCAACATAATTAATGCCAAATGCAATGCAAGCTAATTCTAGGATGTTGATGGAATCCAAATCAGACAAGAAATTATTCTAAAAGAAATTTAACCAAAATGAACCATAGATTTTTGGGTGAACTATGTACTTCCTTGTACTCTTAGGGTTTTTCACCTAGAATAAGAGAGATAGGCAAAAAAACCTAGGTGGTTCACTCAAACTAATGAAAATATAATGGAAATATGAATGAAATGTGCCTAGATGAGATTATACAAATGCAAATAACTAAATAAAGACATTGATTATTGAATGAAAACTAAAGAAATGCTAGTTGTTTGAAAACACATTGTGATATGCAAAAACACCTAGAAATAAAAGCAAATTGTAACATAAATGAATGAAACTGAAAGTGTGCACCTGTGATTTTAATGGAGACTAGAAATAACTTTTGGAATGCTGTTGATCTTGATTTTTGGACCTGGTGGGACTCATTTTCCATTCTGGGCAAATTAGTCCCAGATCTAGGTAACTGTTTCATAGCCCATTTTAGACAAATGGGTATCTAGAAATGTAGAAAGCCAAAATCAGGCCTAGAAGTGGGACTCATTCACCACCAATGGTGAATGAGTCCACTTTTTAATTTGTAAAGATTCGAATGTGGAAATTGAAGTCTTCGGTCTGCTCTTTGGTTCCTAACAAGTGTTCACCTCTGAAAGTCTGATTTCTCAACTTGAAAGTGACTTTTTGATGATATTTTTCCTTATAAAATGAAGAAAAGACTTAAACGAATTTGTAATTTGATTCTTAATGATTTCCAAGCTGCTAAGATGCCTGAATCTGCAAACACACAAAAAGAGAAGGAGAAATGTTGGATGATAGGATATGGGGATTTGCCTTGGTCAAACCCCTTTTAGGTAATTAAACCAAAATGATGAAATAATATAATGGAAGCATGAAATAGTAAGATAATAGCTTGCAATGATGTTAGATATTTAAATTTTGCAGCAGAAACATGAAGAATCTTCCCTTGGATGTCTTTAGAGTATCTTGATATTGAAGCAGAATGTGAAAACCCTAACTGACAGTGGAGAAGATGATAGTGAAGGTGAATGATAGAAGATATGTGAATGAGTTAAGAGGTATCAATTTGGGTTTGAGACTTGATTTTTGTGGCGACTCTGCTATTCACCCATAAATTGGATCCTAATGCTATCATGGAAAAAAATTAACTTAAAAACCCTAATTTTCCCCTCCAAAAGTCAAAATGGGACTCATTAAGCCACCTTGAGAAAATCAATCCCCCACAGTAGGGACTCATTCTCCCGCAGGATGGTGAATTAGTCAGTCGTTTCCATTCAGGTGTGTTGTTGGAAGGAAGATAAGAAAATGGGAGTTTATATGGTGACTTTGTTAGGTATTTCATTGAATATTCCCTCGATATGCATAATATAGAATCCAATAGAGACTATATTATTGATGATGCAAAAGGTCAATTAGGGATTGGGACACAAAATTCAATGTGAAAGTGTGATTAAATACACTTTCCAACACTAAAATGAGATCCACATAGCCTAGAAAGGCACAACATCTAATGTGAATGTGTAAAACACATTACAACACTAGTTTAGCATTAAGTTTATTTTACAAGCCTTCTAGATTGATGTGATATTGTCATTAAACACAATTTATAATGTTGAATTAAGGGAAGATGGGTTTAGTAAGTCTAGAAAAGTGTGCAAGTCTTTTACAACACTTTACAACACCTTTACAAGACACTATTAAATGCATTTTATTTAGTTTGCAAGGGTTCAAGACCTAGTGTGGATGTAAAAAACACCTCACAACACCAAATCAAGGCCTCCTTAAGTCCAATTTATCATCAAATATTCCCATGTCAAGCAAGAAATACTTTTTATGTGGTACAAATGTGTTGTAAAACCATTTAGCAAAAGGTAACCACTTGAACCAATGCTCTTATTGTTGAAAGGAAAAACAAAAAAATATGTTTCCAATAAAATATTGATGATATTAGTTTTACAATCTATTTTTGGATGATATACACCTCTTTTCTTCAAAGTTGTGTTTTATTTGTTGGATGATTCTTTCAAAAAATTCCCTATAAATGCAACATCACAATCAAAGACTATAGAAAAGTGAATGTAATGGAGATGAAAATATGGTCAAGGAAGGTTTGGGCTATGGTGGAGAATGTGTAGGTATAGGAAAAGGCACATAAGTGGAGACATTTAGAGAGGTGATCCACCACCACTAGTTTGAATTATTTGCCACTATAATTGGAAAGTCCTTCAATGAGATTCATGGAAATTATATCTCTCAAAATTTGATTAACAATGGGTAATTATTGGAGTAAGTATGAAGTTACCATCATTTCACCCTTGTGATGTTGGTATGTATCACATTCAACAATAAATTTCCTAATATCCACCTTAATCTCATGCCAAAAGAAATTATGATGCATCCACTCATAGGTTTTCATTTAACCCTATATGACTAGTAGAGGGAGAGGTATATAGTTCATGAATAATTTTAGGATCCATAATAGAGTTGGGAAGTTCAAATAGGCATACTTTAAATTATAAATATTGGTCATCTCAATGGTGGTTTTGGGATGAAGTGGAGTCAATAGAAAGTTAGGTGATGAGATGTTGTGTGGGATACTCCTATAGAAAATTTTATTTGTGTATTTCTAACCCTCTGGGTTATATTTTCCTTGGGCATCCAATCCAAAGGGTTGGACTTACATGTCAATTCTTATAGATGTGTTTTTTGTAAATTCTAAACAAAATGACATTGTATCAACCATGTTCTCCATTAGGTTTGCAAATATTTCAATTTCAAGTTAAAAAATAATTGAGTAACATTGAGCTCTCTCTTAGATTTCTAACCATATTATTTTTTATGTTTCAATTATGTTAAGGTTTTAATCTTTAATTTACTTTTCTAGTGTCTCCATTTTTTTCAAAAATCTACAAATGGTATTTTTGGCTTCTTTTTTTACTCATTCATAAAAATTTAAGATAAATTACATTTTTAGAAACTAAACTCTATTCTATGTACACAATCAAAGTTTTTTTATTAGTTTCCACAAAAATTAAAGCACACACCCAATTTTTCTTTTTCAGGATGTGTCCACTTTGAAAATTATTAAAAGAGATGAAGGGTTGAATGAGCTCTACTATGATTTCTCATATATGTGGTCATCCTTGGCTCCTCTTGCATCATACTATGTCATAGGTGCATGATTTTCTCTTTTACTATGTGTATGTCCGCATTTACTGTATTTTTCTTAGTTTTATTATACCTTCAACTAGCTCTAACCCAGTAGTTCTTGCCAGTGTTGGTGGTTCAACTACTTTTTTCAATGGCTCTCCCTCGAACAAGCATCCCTGAAAATTTTTTCTGAGTGTTCCACAAGGTAAGTCTTTTGACTCCCTAGATGATGTGGTTTTACCCTTGCCAGATTTTGATTCTGCATGTAGATGGCGAGAGAAAAATATACTTGTTATTTTTTTTGTTGGGAGGACTCCCCCTAAAAGTGTGCTTAAAGAATGGGTCCAAAAGGCTTGGGTCCCTCATGGGGTCCACCTTGATATGGTCCAAAATTTGACGATTTTTTTTTTCTTTTTTGCTTTGTGGAGGTCAATCATGTTTAGGAAATCTTGAACCATGGTCCTTGGTATGTCTTGTCCTCATTGTTGGTCTTCCTATCATGGTCCTGCAAATTCACTATCTCAAATGATGCCAAGTTACAGGTTCCACTTTGGATTGAATTTCTTGGTATATCATTGCCTTGTGTGTCATTTTTGCAACATATTGCATCCTCTTTAGAGAGGGTTATTTGTGTTGAACCAAATAGGTTCTTTCAAGCTTTCATTCAAAAGTGAATCTGTGTCGAAGTGACCTTTCACAAGATTTGAAAGAGTTCGTTGACATTCAAATTGATGCTCTCCAAAATTCCTAGAAAGTCACTTATTTTAATTTTCCAAATACTTGTTGTAGGTTTCAATCCATAGACCACAAGATTAAGGATTTCCCTTTGGCAATTCCTCATACTCCTTCGCTGCAATGGGAATTTAAAAAGCCCCATCAGGCGAAAATTTTTACCACCAAACTAGAGGAGAAATAGACAATAGTTACAAACCATAGAAATAAGTCAAATGGATTTGGGATGGTTTCCAAAGTCCCTGAGCTAGTGAAGAAGACTTCAAACCCTTAAGTGAAGGGGAAAGAGGCCTAGGTTTGTTCTACCAACACTTTTGTGTGCGGCCAAGGCCTAAGGCTACACCCTAGCCTATTGTCGTCATGATAGCATAGCTGACTGAATCTCCTCCCATGTTAGGAGCTCATAGGAGGTCGCGAAGCCCTTATTTTCCTCTAGAAGAAGGAGAATTTGTCTAGGAGAAATGAAGATTTTCATCTCCAACCATTCAAATTGGTTCAGTTTAGCCAAAAAAATTTAAGGATTGCTTCTCTTCCTTGGATGAGCAACTAGACTCTGATGATATGGAGGAGTTTCATTCTTGAATTTCCTCTTGTGGAATGTTCAGGGTCTAATAGACCTCTCCAGGAAGTATTTCATTAGGGATACTCTTCAGAAGTATGCTGGTATTGATGTTCTTTGCCTTCAGGAAGTGAAAGTTGCTGGTTTTTTGCTTGCTTTGGCTTGTCACTCTATTTGGCCAGCCAATAAAAAAATTTGTACTAAGCATGAAGCCAAACATGATGGAGCAATCACCGTTTTGTCCCCATGGTGGCACACTTATGTGGTCAACCATGAGTCTAACCCCACACATCAGCTCATCTGGGTTCTTTTTCACATTGATAATCATTCTTTGGGGATTATTAATGTTTATGCCTCGAATGATGCTACTGAAAGATTTCTTCTCTAACGTTGTATTTTTTATTCACTACCAGTTGCTACTTGGTTGTTGTGTGGGGACTTCAATATGGTTGAGATGGCATACAATAAGGATGGTACTCTATCATTTTGATTCACAGCTAGCAAAAGAGAGGCATGGTATTGAATGCATAATAAATTGGGGCTTTTTGATCCCAATATTGGTTGCCACCATTCTCACTCTCTCTGGACCATTTGGTGTAATTATCGCACTGGTTCTGATAGGATATTTAAACACCTTGATTTTGCTATGATCTCGGTTCGATCTTTTTCTCTTTTTCCAACTCTTCACCACTTTTGATTATGTCGTTAGTGGATGTGATACTGTTAAAAAATTTCCCCATATCTTTTTTCATTGAATGAGAGTAAAGGGAGCCTCATGCCAGCAGGACTTAATTCTTTTTTAACATGTCCTTGCTCCATCACTAACCCATGTTGGCCCACATTCATATAGTTTGTAATTTAGAGTGTAGGCCACCTCATAATATAGGGTGGATTAACTGGTGGAATGATTCCATTGCTCAGATGAAGAGGTTTCTCCACATTTATGGGTGCCAATGTTAGAGTAATAGGTTGTTTACTTGATTAATTTAATCATATTGATTAATTAATTAAGTCACCTTTACTTTATTTCACTTAAGCTAAACTTAGGAATCTTTATTTTGCATTATTAAATTAGTCATGTCGTCTTGTTCATTATGATCTTGACACTTGTCACATGCTAATTTAATCCTCTTCTTAGGGTTCTCACCTTTAGGGTTTTGATCTCCTTTCTTAAGGATTGATCTCTTTGTAATTATTAACTTCTCGGGCAATGCATTTTTTCTTCATGTTTGGAGAGCACCATTCTTGTGTCTCTTGATCTCCTTTAGTGACAAGTTATTTTCTTGCAGGTGTTCATTGGGATCTATATTGTTGGATTATCAACTTATACATGGTATCAAAGCTCCAAATTTGCAAGTTTCTTGTTCCTTTTTTGTGAGATCTTTCCTTGAAGTAGTTTTTCAGTGCATCCAGGGTCAAATTAGACCTCTCCATTGAATCCAGAGCTATCAGAATAGTCAGGATTGACCTTTGTTTTGTCAAATTGGGCTTCCATTTGTTAGATTTGTGAGGGTTTGAAGAAAGGGCTCTCTTGCCAAATCCAAGAGGTGCCTTATTTTTTGGGGTGTTTCGAGCCCAAACAAACCTCACCATTACGTCCACAATGGCAAAAAACCCTAAGATAACCTGTGAAATTGTCAAAATCCAAGTAGTTGACCTCTAAGGAATTATTTTTTTGCCGTCTGACCCTATACAACCATGCATGTGGTTGAGAAAAAAAGTGTGCAAGCACAGTAATTTTTGGTTTCATCGAGAGAATTAAAAAAATTGTAAAAAGGAGTTTTCTTTTCAAAATTAAAAA
>VDFB02241061.1:0-11692 GCA_007258455.2 Sequoia sempervirens
TAAGTGTCCCATTTTACTCAAAAATCAAAATTTACAACATTTTAAAGGTCTCTACAATCCCTAGTCAACTCTTCATTAGTTTTTACGTGTAAATTTTATGTCTTGCATCTTTATTTTATCATTTATTGCATTTGTTTCATATTTCTGCATATCACACTATGTTTTCTAGCACTTTGTATTTCTTAGGTTTTGCATCATTAAATCATCTCAATTTTAGATCAGTGCATTAGTACATCATAATTAGACATAATAAATCTCATTTACATTAACTTTGAGTGTTGAAATTTTCATTTTGGATCCCATTCAATCCCCCCTTTCTCCTTTTAGGCGAAAGATCCTAGAAGGAGCAAAGTATTGTGTGGGAAACCCAAAATCATTGTCCACATTTTAGTGAACCCAACTTTTGAACATCTTTACTTCTGATTTCCATTGCATCCTAGGTTTCATTTGCATTGCATTGTTTAAATTGCATCCTAGGGATTTCAAAATTGCACTAGTGAAAATCTCATTTTAACTTGCATTATTGCATTCCATTTCATTAAATAATAGTGAAATTTTGTATTTGCACTGTAGTTTTGCATAACATAGTACCAAACACATTTATATCCATCAGAAAATTCATAAAAACTTCAAAAATCACCCTAATTGGACTAATTCGCCACCTTGGGCGACTTAGTCCCAATACAAATTTTGCATTTTTATTTTCTGCATTATGTTTCCCATTTCTGTAATTCCTATTAGATTCAGTCATTGGTCTGTTTCTGTAAAATTATTTACTGTTTCACTTTAATCATTTTCATTCATACTGTTTACTTTAATGAAAATCATAGATAGCATTAGATTTTTGCCACAATGTTAGATTTCTTTTTTTAAGGAGATTAAAACTTTATTGATAATCAGAAAAGAGCATTACAACAGAGCAAAGGGCCTAAACCCCAGGAAAGCAAAAATACAATAAAGCAAAGCAAGAAACAACATCATCCATCACCAATCCCATCGCCATCCTCTGCAATAATCTTGTTCAACTCATGGCGAAGATCCTGGGAAATTTGATCCCACCCCTCAATCCTCCAACCATCAAGATGCGTCGAGGCCCATTTCGCCAAGCAATCAGTTGCTTTATTCCACTCCCTCGGAGTATGGACAAAAGAAACCTCCTCCATCAAGGAGCTAATCTGCAGAATCTGTTGCACCATCCTAGGTAACTGCCAACTGACATCAGCCACCTTCCGATCTTTAAGCAATTTAACCAAAACCTGTGAGTCAGACTCACAGATAACTTTTCTCCACCCCAAAGCATAAGCCCGTTCAAGGGTGGAGAATATCGCCAGACCTTCCATAAGGTTAACGGTCTTCGTCCCCTCGTAAGAAGAGAAGAAGAAGACCACTAAGCCCATGGAATCTCTACCAACTCCACCAATTCCAGCAGGCCCAGGATTTCCTTTTGAGGAACCATCTGTATTAATCTTCAAAATTCCAGCAGGAGGGGGAAACCATTTACCCACTCTCATAACTTTCATTTTTGCTTGCCTTCCCTTTCAGACACAAGCTGACGCCAAAGACAATGCCTGAAGTCCCAATCTCTCCATCTTCTCAGCAACCTCTTTCTCCAAGGGAAAACCAACCTCACACTTTGCTTCCACAGTCTCCCGAACCATACCCATAATTCTCTGCCAAACTTGTTGAATAATCAACTTTTCACCTCAGAAGATTCTACGATTCCGCTCCAGCCAAA
Organism: Sequoia sempervirens; assembly: GCA_007258455.2. NCBI lineage: Eukaryota > Viridiplantae > Streptophyta > Pinopsida > Cupressales > Cupressaceae > Sequoia > Sequoia sempervirens. Next base: position 1,736 of record VDFB02241061.1, read on the forward strand.
TCTGCCAAAGAAGGAATGTAGGCCCCACATACCACACATCCTGTAAGAAAGATGCGGTAGTAGGAGGTCTGCCTAGACTACGCCAGAAATCCACTAGAGAGGAAGCATGAACACATGGAACTCTCCAGACTTCCCACCACAAGTGCCATAGCCTCAGAGTAAAGGGGCAACGAAAAAACAAGTGCGCAAAATCCTCCTCTCCATCCCCACACAACACACACATGGATGGTCCCTGAAATCCCCTCCTTTGAATATTATCCCAGGTCAAACACTTATTCCAGGCCAAAGTCCAAATGAAGCAATTACACTTCGGCCAAGAAAACTTGTTCCAAACACTCTTCCACCATTGAACCTCCACCCCATCCAGCTTGTGAGATAACAACACCTGATAACCAGAGGAAATAGTATAAACACCCTTAGGGTTGGGAGACCAAGATAAAACATCTCCACCCGGAAGGGAACTACAAGTCCTGCTAGAGAGGATGCTTTGCAATTCTGCACATTCCTCCTCCATACCACCCACAGGCCACTCCTCAGGATTCTTCCATCTAGCCGTCATTAACTGACCTTGATAAGAAACAGACTTAAAGTCTCTCGCCTTGTCCCAACCAGCCTCGATGAATCTTTGACAAAGGGGAAAAAGGTTAGGAAAATGAGAAACAATGGGAGGAAAACCATCCCAAGAATCCAACCAAAATTGAGCCTCAAACCCACCTTTGCAGATCCAAAATAAGTCGTCCTTAACTAGAGCAGCCCCCTTCTTAAGCGTACCCCAAATAACCGATCCTTTCCCCACTAAGGGATAGTGAGGAATATCCATCTGAGGGATCCCTGGAAAATATTTATGAAGTAAAATCTTGGCCCAAGTCTGATCATGCTCCACACACCACCTCTAGTATAGCTTGGCAGCAAGCGCCACCCCAGACAAAGATGACTACCTTAATCCAAGACCTCCATATTGCCTCAGACTACAAACAAGCTCCCATCTAACCAGGCTCCATTTGGATGACGATAAATTACCTGCCCATAAAAATTGTCTAGATAAAGCATCAAGTTCTTGAAGAAAACCAACTGGGGCCACCTGGAGCATGCATCTGTAAATGGGAAGAGCTTGAACCACAGATTTGATCAACTGAACACGACCAACAAAGGATAACCATCTATGGGTCCAATGGTTAACCTTCATCCAAAACTTTTCCAAAATATTCTGCCATGAATCCCTAGGCATCCTTTTGTCAGAAATAGGAATTCCAAGATAGATCAAAGGGAGGGATCCAGTCTGAAACCTTAAAATATTGGAAATCCTCCTTTGAATCGGACCAGGAGTGTTGAAGAAGAAGATGGAGGACTTACCTTCATTAATCATTTGACCTGAGGCGGTCAGATAAACATCCAACACCGCACACAAGTTTGTAGCCTCCTTGATTGTAGCCATACCCATCAAAGCAGTATCATCCACAAACTATAAATGAGATTGTGGGGGAATATTACCACCCCAACGCCATCCCTGAATGAGACCCCTCTCCACATTCCTTCTCAACAACCGACCCAAACCTTCAACAAAGAGCAGAAACAAATATGGAGATAATGGATCACCTTGACACAATCCCCGAGAGGCTCCAAAAAGCTCTGAGGGTTCACCATTAATTAAAACAGAGAAGGAAACAGAAGTCACACAACTCTTGACCCACCGAATCCAATCATCCCCAAACCCAAAAGCACCAAGGATCTTCCAAAGGAAGGACCATCGAACTCTATCATAAGCCTTTGCCATGTCCAACTTGATGAACATTGCCTTATCAGTGGAGTTAGCCATAGAATGAATGGACTCTGTAGCAATAACCACCCTGTCTAGAATTTTCCTTCCCGCAACAAAGCCACTCTGCTCCTCAGAAATTAACACTCTAAGCCAAATTTTCAGCCTATCCGCAATTACTTTAGAGATGATTTTGTAAATCACATTACAAAGAGAGATGGGTCTAAATTGGCTTAACTTGTTTGCTCCATCAGATTTGGGGATGAGAGCAAGGAAGGTGGAATTCAAAGCCCGTAACATCTGCTTATTCGTCTGAGATTCCTAGACAACAGCCAATAAGTCAAGCTTAATAATATCCTAGAATTCTTGAAAGAACTCCACTGGAAAGCCATCAGGGCCAGGAGCTTTCCCTTTCTTCATTTGGAACACCGTTCTCTCAAGCTCTTCGATTGAAATATCCCTCATGAGACATTCATTCATCTCCATAGTAACCAGAGAAGGGATACAAGATAGAACTTGAGCCTCCTCCTCAGAAACCCCCTGTGAGTCCTCCCTAAATAAGGTAGCAAAGTACTGCATGGCTTAACAAGAAATATCCTTGAAAGAGGATAGATGCTCACCAGTGTCATTCACCAAAACAAAAATTAAACTCCCATGCCGCTTGGCTTTGACCGAATTGAAGAAGAAGGCCGTATTTTTATCTCCCTCCTGAAGCCATTCAACCCTTGCCTTTTGTTTCCAATATATTTCCTCCCGCAGTTCACACTCCTCCAACACTTTCCATGCCCTGGCCTCCTCTTGAAGTAAATCGGCAGTCACACCTTCCTCCTTGATCACTCTTGTAATGCTATCCAACTCCACCTGTGCAACAGCCTTAGCATGGAAAATGTTCCCAAAGCACTGCCAATTCCAGCGCTTAAGCTGATATTTAACAAATTGAAGAAGCTTAGCAAAAGTGTACATTGTCGTACCATAAGTGGGTCTACCCTCTCTCCACCAATTAGCCACATAGTCATGAAGAGAGGGTTCACGTAGCCACATAATCTGGAACTTAAAAGGGGATGACCGAGGCGCACAAACTAAAGAAACTACAAACTTGATAGGCCAATGGTCAGACCCCCTCCAATCCAAAATTTTTGAGCTAGAAGACCATAATCCACCAACCTAGAAGCAGGAAACCAATAACCGGTCAAGTCTTTCAGAGATGCAGTTATCCCCAATCCTTCGATTGTTCCAGGTGAATAAACCATTATTAGGCTTGACATCAACAAGATTCAAAGTAGAGATATTATCCTGAAGAAGCATCGTAAAAGGCTCCAACCTAGCAATACCCCCTGCTTCTCTGCTAGCTCAAAAATAGCATTAAAGTCCCCAGCCATAATCCATGGATGAAAAGGCACCATGCTCTGGACAAATCTAATATGAGACCATAGAATTTTCTTACCTTGAAACTCGATAGGCGCATAGATATTAGAGAGGAGGATAGACTCCCCAGTCTCAAAATAGGAAGCGATCATTGAGATAGAAGACTTGTTGGCCATCCACCAGAGAGGGCGGATCCTCCGAGGATTCCAAAGGAAAGCCACTCCACCCACGGATCCTTGAGCACCAACACACTGACATTCGCCACTGCCCCACAGCTTAGGGGATAAACCAAGCATGCATTCCACAGATAACTTAGTCTCCTGCAGGAACAAAACATCAGGAGATTGACTTCTAACCAACTCACGAACAACCTTTTGTCTAGGGCCGCTGTTTAGGCCCCTTACATTCCATGAAAGAACAATCATTTCAAAGAGCTCGAGAAGTGTGAATCCAAAGTCTTAACCGACCTTGACTCCACCAAAGTTTCCCCAGCTAACTTAATCTTTTCCATATCCTTCTTCCTACCAAGCTTTGAGGATTTCTCCCCCAACCCTTTTTTGATATCCTTTTGATGAAGACCCAAAGGAGAAGGAGAAGACCTGTTATTCCTCACTACATCTGCTCCTGTATGCAAAGCCACAATAGGACCATCTCCCCCATCCTTCTTCATTTCCATAGTAGGAGTCGTCTCCACTTGGGCATCCAATTGAAGATCGGTCACCATTTGCAAAGCTCCAGTAACTTGTGCATCCTGAGTAACCCCAAACAGAGAACCCTCCTGCCCAGAACACACAATACCTTGATCCAAATTCACCAACCCCGGGTTCACTTCTTGCTGACCCAGATCATCCAAAACCTCAAATCTGTTAAAAGAGTCTTCATCTTGTCTTTCCTTCCAAGTCCTCTTTTGGCCTCGGTTTCTGTTACGATTCTTCACAGGGGCGAAGCCATCAGAACCATCACCATCCCCAGGAATGGGGTTCTTTCCCTTATCCTCCCTAGGTGGGTTACGGGAAGGCTGAGAAATAGGAGACTCTCCAGGCCTAATCCTTGGACATCTTTGTTGCAAGTGACCATATTCATGGCATAGACGACATCGGAAAGGAAGAGTTTCATAGTCCAATGACTGTACCCAAGAGTAAGGACCCACAGACATATCCAAAGAATCTGGTAATGGTTTACTAAGATCAATTTCCACACAAATGCGAGCAAAAGTGATTACCTTTTTAAACTGAGTCTGCAGCGAGGAACCCACCGGCTTCCCAAGCATCGACCCCAACAAATGCAAAACATCATCCCGCTAGCATTCCACAGGAAATCGTGGGAGCCGAACCCACACTGGGACACGAGTTGGAAGCTCCTCAGCAGGGTTAAAACCAGCATGCCACGGTTTAAGAAACAGACCAACCTGATTATAGAAATAAGGGCCTCCTTCGAAGACCTTATTTCGATCCGCCATGCAATCAAAGGTAACCATGAAATAATTATTTTCCAGAAGCTTTATATCCATCTCACCCTCCGGCATCCAAGTCCGTCGAGCCCAGGACTCCAGAAATTGCATCGATATCCTCATACCCAAAAACTTACAGTAAAAAGAGTGCCTTGAATAATATTCAATATCCTCCGCAACCATTTCCAAAGGAATAACCAGTTTCGGCCTCTCCTTGCAACGTTCCAGGCAACCATTAATTTTCGTGATCCGAGCTCCACTAGACGAGCCCACTCCATCTAGCCCTGATTCCTGCACGAACAAATTATTATTGAAGACTTTCGAAGCGTGTTGAGGAGACTTCGCACCAAGCACTGAACGAAAGTCCATTAAAGGGTTAGCACCCGAGGTCTCCCTAGGAGACATAATACCTAACTTATATTGGGCATGCAAAGCCCCCAAGAAATAAAAATCTAAAACAAGGGTTTCAAAGCCCCACCCAAAGCTCTCCACGATCCACTCGCAAAAGAACAAGAGACAATCGAAGGACCTCCTGCAGGACCGGGGCACAGTGCCCCAAGCTGCACTCGTGGCTCCCAGCATTGCCTCCACTCTGGTTGAAGCCAAAAGACGCCCCACCGCAGGAAAAAGTGGAGATGGGAGCCATGCATTGGTGGCCATGCCTGTCCACCTCACTAAGCGACCAATGACCCCCTCTTCCATGAGATCAAACCAAAGAGCGAGAGCTTGAGCTAGGCACGGACGCCTTTCCCGAATAGAGGAGAGCTCACTGGAGACGAGCCTTCATCTTCGGGGCTTTTCTCAGATGATCACCCACAATGTTCATTTTCAACATTACTTCCTAGTTCATTTAGATCAGATTCATAAAAAAAACAAATAAAAACTTCACAACATCAAATGAACCCATCAAAACAATGCTTCATTTTAGGACAACCATATCATCCAAACCTCTTAGTAGTGATGACTTGGATAGGTTAGATGACATCTTACAAGGTTTCTTCTCACTAAGTTCATCCACTAAGGCTTGTGATGACAAACCTAAACCACTTAACTATAACTTATCTCCCAAACCTTTTAGTAGTGATGATTTGAGTATGTTAGATGAAGCCCTTGAGGATTTCATCTCACACAAGCCATCCACTAAGGTTTTTTGTGAGCAACCAAAAACAAAATATGTCAATGTCATTCAACCTCAACTTGTCCTTTACCTACCTTCACATCAACCTCAACCTCCACCTAAACCTGAGTTTACCCTTTATCCACCACAACATGATGTTGTTGCACTCACACATTACACTCGAAATAACCCACACCCACTGCAACCAAAACCAAGGTCCTTACTTTTACCCAATACCACACTACCTAGTGCTCCTCAATTAAGATAGTATGATCTTGTTGACCAACTTAAAAGCACTCCTGCCAAATTATCCCTTTGGGATCTTCTTTAAAATTCACCCAATTATCATTCAATGCTCCAAACAGCCTTGCAACAAATAAAGGTTCCTCCTGGTACAATTGCACATGATGTGGCAACTCTTCTAAAATGAATAAATACAGTTAATGTAGATATTACCTTTCATCAGCATGACCTCCCTCCATTAGAGTTATAGAAACAAAATTAGGCCTTTATGATCACTTCCCAATATAATACAATAGGCATTAAGCGAATCCTTGTTGACAATGGCTCTGCCCTCAATGTGTGCAGTGTGAAACTCCTAGATCAGTTACATGTGGATAAATCACAAATCAAACCTGATTCCTTATCTATCAGAGGATTTGACAACACAACGAAACAACCACTTGGTATAATCACTTTGCCTATAACAGTCAGAGTGGCTACCTTGCAAACTCCTATTCATGTCATGCCCTATGATATCACATATAATCTTCTCTTAGGAAGGCCATGGTTCATGAGATGCATGTAGTACCTTTGACTCTTCATCGCATCATGAAATATGTCTATAACAATAAAGTATATCAAGTTGAGATAGACTTCGAGCCTGAGAGTTGTTTGCAACTTGAAAAAGGAACAACAAGTCCTCTAAATACTTTAATTCCAACATCTCATATTGAACCTCTTGAGACCACTAAACAAGAAGAAGAATCTATGTCTAAATTGTTAGATGATGATTGGGGAACATTGGAATTTACACCTTCATTTATGGATGAATACATAATTACTCGCAAGGAAGATGAAAAACAAGAGAACCAATGGTTATGTCAACTCAAAATTTAGAAGAATCTTCCATTTCCTCTATCTCACCTCCTTTGGAAGAAAACACAACTTACACAACAATTTTTGATGAGATAGATTATCAATAACCACCCAATCCAAAGGAAATGGAAAGAATTTATGGACACAGTTATGAGCTTATGAAAAAATTGGGGTACAATGGTAAAGGATGTGGAAAACATGAACAAGGCATTCGTGTCCCTATTGAACTTGATACACAAGAAATAAAGACCGGTTTAGGATATTCCTTTTCTAAGACAACAAAAGCAACTCAACAACCCTCATTAAATATCAATACCATCACATGTCAACCAAGAACCACACTTACGCTAAAACATCCTGAATTTCTTGATATGAATTCTCCACCATCTTGGGAGTATGTTGAAAGTGATGAAGCCCTGAAACAAATCTTAGGTGCTATTGATAAACATCTTCCTCTAAATGAAATGTTACCTGCGCCATGATAAGTTCCAAGCCACAAAATACTAATGATAATGAGAAAACCATGGAACCATATGATCCTGAGTCTCCTAAGTCAAATGCACTCTCCCTAGGAGATACAATTGATATACCAATGGACATAGAAGATAAAGAAAAAGTCATTAAGATCAGGAAGTGCCTTGATGATGAAGAAAAAGAGGATACTGCACTTATGCTCCATGATTTTCCTGAAATATTTGCTTGGAAATATTCTGATATGCCAAGAATAGACCCAAAAATAGTCACACATAACATTGTTCTTGCAAACAACGCTAAGCCTGTGCGACAAAAGATACAAAAAATGAATCCCAAGATAGCCTTGCATGTTAAAGGAGAGCTTGAAAAACTCCTTGACGCAGGTTTCATTCACCCTATTGATTATTCTCCTTGGATCAAAAATATTGTCACAGATGCTAAACGCAACAATCGTATTCAGATATGTACGGATTTTCGTGACTTGAATAAAGCATCCTTAAAGGACAATTTTCCGCTTCCTAATATTGACATGATCATGGATTCAACTGTTGGACATGCTTTGTTATCATTCATGGATGGATTTTATGGCTATAATCAAATCTTCATCAACCCACAAGATCAATACAAGACAAACTTCACCACTGTTTGGGGAACGTTTTGTTGGGTTATGATGCCTTTTGGACTAAAGAATGTAGGCAATGGAAAGTGTTGTCTCTCTTATTTCTCCCCAAGATCCTTCAAAATATTTCACATTCACAATTCACCCTCTTATGAAACCTTCGATTGATGACAAGATTGAAGAGGTTTTCACAACAGATGAAGCAAACTTGAGTGAATGGTATGATGCCATATTCACCTATTTGAAAAGTGGTACCTTTCCCAAGTTGACAATTAAAAACCTTCGTGCTCATTTACATAAGCTTGCATCTAAATATGTCATTCTAGAAGATGTGCTATATTGAAGGTCGTTTAATGGTATATTATTGCACTGTTTGAACAACTCTGAGATCCCTCTTGCACTTCACCAAGCCCATGAAGGTGCTTGTGGTGGACATTTTGGAGGAAAAACATTGGTTCAAAAACTTATCATTATAGGGTATTATTGGCGCCACATGGAACTTGATTGCTTTAATTATGTCTGAAAATGTCATAAGTGTCAAGAACATAGCAATCTAGATCATGCTCCTGCTAATGAAATTCAAACTCAACTTCCGATATGGCCCTTTGCGGTTTGGGGATTGGACATTATAGGAAAAATTTCATCTCCTTCTTCCGTCGGACATACCTTTATTATTATTGTAACTGATTATTTTACAAAATGGGTAGAGGCCATTCCTCTTCGATCTACAACAACTGAGGTGATATGTCGTTTCATTTTGGAACACATTATTGCTCGCTTTGGACTTCCTTCTGCATTAATTTTTGATAATGGTATACCATTTAAGAATAATGATGTGAAGAAATTTTTAGAGACCTTTAATATCCAACACCATTTTTTGACACCTTATTACCCGCAATCTAATGGTCAAGTTGAATCAACTAATAGAGTTCTTGAACAAATATTGAAGAAAACTATTAATAAGAACCATAGGGATTGGAACACACAATTATAATATGCACTTTGGGCTTATCGTACAAATGTCTGATCTTCCACAAGGACCACAACTTATACTTTGGTCTATGGTAGTGAAGCAATCATGCCCTTAGAATTAGAAATTCCTACACTAAGAGTGGGTCTTCATGAAATTTTTGATGATACGCATTATCAGAAACAATAGTTACATCAATTGGAGATGCTCGATGAACAGCGTATTAACACTCTTGAACATCTTCAAGCTTATTACAAAAGAAAACATAATCATTACAACCTTAATGTTATCCCCTGATCCTTCCAAAAAGGTGATTTTGTCCTATCTACTAATAAGCGTAATGTCAATGCTGACCCAAATGAACGTGACAAATTCAGTTCTAATTGGTTAGGACCTTATATAGTTGACATAACCTTTGGAGCTGGTGCTTACAAGTTAACCGAACTCGATGGAACACCCCTTAAAGAACCTATCAATGCCACACATTTGCGTCGGTATTATGTTTAATACCTTTTGAATAGTATGAATTATAGAGCAATGTTGTTAAAGTTATGGGATCTTCTCCTATACACTTTCACATTGCTTTGTTCTCGACAAATCCCTTGCGTGTATGTCTTGAACACTAAAGTGGTTATTTTTTATGACTTTAGGTTTTCATGCTATTCAAATTCATCTTGTGTGTTATGATATGTTCAATTTAATTTAGCATAACATACTTACTCATCATGTTGTGTCTAAAATGAAACTGTGATATGTTTTAATTAGATTGCATCAATTTTTAGATCATGCATATATTAATTAGGGAGTGAGAAATCTTGCAAGGTTCTTTAATTAATCACATTGTTGCTTAACATTCAACCACATTAAGATAGATCATAAAACATAAACTGCTCATATATATATATCCAAAGTTTTTTGTACATATCATCATTATATACAACATCACCAAGATCTGTGAGAACTAGACCCCTCGGGACCTAGTACTTGTGATCCGATACCTGGACGTCATGATACAGTCATGTGTGATTGTGATCATGATCGTGATCCACTGAATCTAATTGCAAACTCCAGACCATGTGCTTGCCCAAGAGCCACATCCCTCTCCTCC
>VDFB02241063.1:0-15406 GCA_007258455.2 Sequoia sempervirens
TTGGAAAATTCACCAAATATTAATTATAACCTTAATGAAGGCGCCACCCTTTGAGTCCACCTTTTAAAACGACATTAAGTCATTCGACTAGGCTAAGGTGATAAAATAACATTTTAATTATAATGTTATTTTTAAATGAAATGAGCTCGACTTCCCAGAACTGCATTTTGAAGCCCGAAACTGAATACGCCACTAGAATCAACTGAAGGGGAAAGTCAACTGCTTGATACCATCCTGGATACTGCCAAAAATAGAATTTACTAAAAATAGTAAATTCCAAAAAGTGCTCTGAATGCCGAGATGAACATACCACTGCGAAGCCCTCTGAAAACCCAGAAGGAATCCGCCATTGAATCCACCATCTCTGAACAACGACCTCCTCAAAAATAGGAAACCCTAATTTATCTTCCGACTAGCCTTCGGGTTTCCAGAAAAAAGGCCAACGGTCACAAGAACAATCAAGTTTGAGAAGGGGACATTACAATCCGCCCTTCCCAAAATTGCTTGTCCTCAAGCAATACCACCACAACTCCAGTAGTTTGAAGACTAATCCATACGCGAATAAAGTGTATCCTATGTTCCCAAATGCATCTCTCAGAAAACTCCACTATGCTTCCGCTACTACCACTCTAATCACATCAATGAGTACATTTCATGCTAAATGCCGATTGACTCCTCCTTGTAACCTGTGTTATCACCCATGATACCTAAACTGAAGATTCTAGTTGAGGTAAATCAAAATCATGCAACATCTCATGTCCCCTCGATCTCAATTAACAAGATCAACCATACTACCGGCTAATCACCATTCGCTTAAATAGGAGAGATAGTCTACTCAAATCAAAATCGAGCTCCTTCGCATACCTCCACATGGTAACAAACGGGACCATGCCTGCAAGCGTGACCTCTACAAATCTTCTTGCAAAAAGGAAGGCAATCCTTTGCAAGAGCTCGACAAATTCAAACTCAGGACCCCACATGAAATACCACTGAATTATCACGGCACAACTAAGAAGTCTGAAGAATTCTTTCACAATTCCAACCCCAAGAGTCTCAAAATATAGATTCAAAACATGGGGTAACTCATTGTCATGAACCAATAATGAAAATAAACCATCAGCGTTTGCATCACAAACCTCCAAAGTGGCTGAAAAACCCGCTAAAGCCATCTCCATCAGGAAACTACCACTTCTTTGATCAGGAGTGAGGTACCAACTCTCCTGAATGAAAGTAACTCCATAAGTAAGGTGGCTGGTCTGCCTCCAACCAGCAAACTCGTGTCTCAAAATCTGCCCTGGTCTGAGCTGAAAGTCACTTCCAAGAACTACCGATCGTTGATCTTTCCAACCCATATTCAAAATTTCTCTCCAATCCATTTGTTGATGAACAAACGGAACCATCAAGTAGCTGGAAATGAGGGGAACAACATCAACAAGTCTGGAAATTTGTTCCTTATCCCTCCAAGAATCTTTTTCATAAGTAATAAACTCTGACAACCCAAGTTGAGAATCCCAAGCATGGATACCCAACTGAAAGTGATTTTCAACACACTGCAAAGAAATCTCTACACATTCCCAAGTGCTAGTGAAAACCAAGTGCCCTCTCACGAAACTGATGCCCCTTCTAGTAAATCTGTGAAGCTTAACCATGAAAGCTTCCACCTTAAAGGAGTATGAAACATAGAATGGCTTCAATTTCCGCTCCCAAAACTGATCAATATGATTCCAAACATCATTCCACCCAAGGGATGGATTGTCAAGAGTGCAACTACCCAAGTCTAGTTCACCTTTTCCCCATTCCTCCTGAGTAGTAGGTCTGAAATCTTCACTCGTTGTTGCTGTGATGAAGTTACCAACAGCTACCAAGACTTGTCTCTTCAACACCTTGATGTCATAGATGTTGAAATTACCTTGCTTCGTCACCTCCCATGTAGAACCTTCATCCTCAAAGCCACTTATGCATCCATTACTACTCAACATACGAGGCACATCCTCATGGAGTGATATCGAAGCATCCAAGCACTGGAAACCAGAATCAGTTTCATTCTCCATTTCATCCTCTACTTCATAGAGAGGATTATCATAACTTTTCTCATCACCTTCTTGAAAAAGAGGATTGTCATAAACTTGAAAGTCATTCCTTTCATCTTGCTGCTCCAAATCTGCACATGCAACCTTTGATTTTCTTGTGAAACCTTCAAGATCAACTCCTCTCGAAGACTATCAATCTCATCAATTACTTGCTTGATTTCTCCAGTCCTTCGAACATCCTCTTGCTCCTTGAAAAGTTTGAAATCTGCAAACTGGTCTTCAACCTTTCTTAGAGCCAACTGAGTTTCTTTCAACTTGTCCTCTGTTGATTTCAGCTCCAAGGTGAGCTCATCAACCATACTCTCCCTTTTTTCGAAAAAAATGAAGGCCTTCTGTGCAGATTCAATGGCATGATCTTGATCTTCAATCAAGTGTATGTATGCTGATTTCAATGTCTCCAAAGAGCCTCTGATAAGTTGCAAGTTAGGAAGAGCAACTTCATCCTTAACTCCACTTCGTCTCTCTTTAGACTGAGCCTTCCAATAGAGATCATCAACCAAATTGTGTGTGCGATCAAATAGGGATAGCGTTTGTACTTCTTTTCCAAAAGATACCTTGCATTGATCTTCCCACTCATGAACATGCAAAGAAGGTGAACTGCTGATAGGCTGCAACTGAAAATCAGAACTTCGTTCCTTGCCTTTGCTGCCCTCTTTGCTACCCCAACATTCTTGTACTTCACCACCAACTAGCAGAGAATGCTCATCATCATAAAAAGCATCATACTCCACAAATTCTTCAACCCATTGCTTGCAACCAGCTTCGTGTATTGGTAAATCTGATTTGTGTTTAATAACACTTTCAAACTCTCCATCTTCAAGAGCCATATGGACTTCTAGCTCTTCTTCTTCATCCCGACCTCCTTGATCAAACATTAGACCAGTATCCAACCTACTCAAGGAATCATGTTTGTCCGCTGTTCGGAAAGTTTCTGTAACCACAAATTCCTCTTTAGTGGCTGCAACCACTCCAAAGAGATCATTATGGAATTTTGTGGAACAATCTTCTCCTTCAAAGACAACTTCTCCTCCAAGAGCCACCTCATAGTCTATTGTGCAACCTGGTTCTTGTTCTTCATCAGGATCAAAGGGAAACTTATCCCACACAGGTTCTTTAACATAACTTGATGCCATCACACCTGGATCCCAAATGCTAGTGAGCTGATTAAGATGATCAACTGGAAAAAACTTATCATGCTCCCCTTGTAGTGACGACTCTTTGAATAAGTCAAGTCCTAATTCACTTAAGCTGAAATCATCAAAAAAGTTTTTCTCCAATGGCTCAGTTTGCTGATCAATCCCAAGACCAACAATATCACCCCCGAAATGAAGTGAAGAATCTTCAATGTTTGGTGTTTGAAAAACTTCATCTTCATTATCTTCTATGGAACCCTCATGAGAGATTATGTTGCTGATTTCCGTATGTGGAACTTCTCGGGAAGTTGAGACAGCAACAAGAGCCAATCTATCCCTCACTAAATCTCTTCAATAAGAGGAGGCAAACACATCGTGGAAATTCATTACTTCAACATCACTTCACTTTGCACGGCCATGTTTCCATTCAAAGACACCAATAGTATTTCCTTTTCCAACTTGCATATTTGTCGGCTGCAATCCACAAATAGGCACTTCATCTCCTTCCTTCTTTGATTCTTCAAACATAGCTTGTTCTGCTTCCCTTTTTATCCTTTTCCTAATGTGGTCCACCATCTTCCACTTTTCGGGCTCCACTGACGCCACACACTTCAAATGGGAATCAAATGAAACATTGTACCTATAATCATCTAGCATAGTTTGATATTGCTCACGGAGTTTGACAGCCTCATCTTCACATTGTCTTTTAAACTGTCTGGCATATTCAATGAAGTCCCTTACGACATCACTAACCTTTCCTTCCTACGATGCCATAGTTGAATCTGACTTCTCACGACCCATAGGCCTTAGAAAATGCAACATCTTTGAAATCAAACTAATGCACGAATTCCAAATGACTCATGTAGAATCTGCTTTTCTCAATAAGTGAACTCTGATGCACAGATTATGTGATTCGGCCCCGGCTACTCACCGAAATATTCCCAGCCAAATTTTTCGCTAAATTCAAATTGTAAAGCAAAGGCACTCAAGTATAAGAGAAGTTGTTCCAAACGCGTAAGTAAGCAACTTCTAACTAATGGATGTACCATGATGGCGAAGTATTGGTCGGATTCTTCATCAAAATAGAGAATCAACGCCGGGTATATGCTACCCAATCCAATGCGGAGTGAGGGGCTAATTATATGACGGAGTGATTACAATTCAATACTTGAAATAAATGCTGAAACTGGAAATACTCGACACCCAGAATGTGCTTGCTAACCCAGGATGGGAAAGTAGCTACCATAGGGCGGAGCTGTAACTATTACAATAACTTTAAATGAAATCGTACATTACAATCAGATTTGAACAAGAATGAGAATGACTGCCAGTACTACTGTCAGTTTTACAAATGATGTTCAATCGCCTGCTGATATCATAGAAATTTGTCAACTTAACATTACATCAAATGATCTCTTTTAGTATGGATAGAAGAGCCAAACACAATAGATCTTTCAATGTTCAAATACAAACGCTGTTTTTAGACAAATCTGCACTCTTGAATTAAAAACAGCAGTCTATAGAATTTACTCATTTACTCATATCTCTCTCTTAACTTGCCCGAATTACTTGAAACAAAATGCAACATGCTCTAATGGAGATGACGCCTAAGATAGAACACAAAACACAGATCAAGAAGCCTTTAATTATTTTGCACGGATGCCAATGCACATGCTGGATGGTACGGCCTTCAACAGAATTTCGACCTCTCTTTAAAAATAAAAGGCTTGACAATAAATTCTATAATTCTAGGAATATGTTCCCTCTTCCCCCACAAATAGAATAAGACAATACCCACAACCCATATTTTTGTATTTTTTGAATTACGAACAAAAAACCCAATCTGCTGTAGCTAAATCTGCAAATACAGAAAACTCTCTAATATGCAAACTTACTTAACAAGATCAAACTGAAATACAAGCACAAATACAAATGCAAACTTACAAATGATTGAATCACTCATAAGCATACTAAAATCTCCACTAGATGCTATCTCTCAAGCATGAAGTCGAGCCCAGACTAGGAGGCATTCATTCCTCGAAGAATTCCCGCAACCATTTCGGCAGCATAACATTAGCATAGTCCAAAGATGAAGAAATGATGCACAAGACTCCTTTTTATAAGTTCCGTTTGACTTCACGAAACCCTAAAATCCAACTCAAGCTCAAACCCTAACTTTTCCTTCAATAAGGCGTCATTTTCACCTTTAGCTCAATAATCATATTTTAATTAAAACATCACCTTGATAAATGCGCCCACATTAATTTCCTTTGACTTTGGGAAATTCACCAAATATTAATTATAACCTTAATGAAGGCGCCACCCTTTGAGTCCACCTTTTAAAACGACATTAAGTCATTCGACTAGGCCAAGGTGATAAAATAACATTTTAATTATAATGTTATTTTTAAGTGAAATGAGCTCGATTTCCTTAACTCGTGATTCTCAAGCTCAAACTGGACACGCTTAATTTGAATCAACTGGCAAGTTTCAATCGCCTCGATACCATCCTCGGATTATTGGTTAAAATAGAATTTACTGCACAAAATTCCAAAAGTGTTTCCCCGCCAATGGCCGTAGATGAATATACCACTGCTGGGCCCTCCGGAAACCCGTATGAACCATTGAATCCACTACCTCCTCAACAACGCACTTCCCTTAAAATAGGAAACCTCTAATTTATCTTCCCACTAGCCTTCGGGTTTCCTAAAATAACTAGCCACAAAGAACAATCGTGTTTGGAGAAGGGGACATTACATACCTTGAAGTAGAGATTTGAATCAAAGATCATTCTTCAAGAAACCTGCTTACCGTAACGATCAATCCTTTCGTGACTGGGCATGAGGAGTCTGCTTAAGACCATACAAGGCCTTCTTCAGCTTGCAAACATGTGACTCCTTCCCATGAACCTTGAATCCATCAGGTTGCTCTATATAAACTTCTTCCTCAATTACTCCATTGAGAAAGGATGTCTTCACATCCATCTGGTGAATCTTCCATCCTCTAGATGCAGCAATAGCAATGATGGTTCTGACTGAAGTGTGTAGCGAGCAACAGGAGCAAGTGTTTCATCATAATCAACTCCCTCTTTCTGAGAAAACCCACAAGCCACAAATCTTGCCTTGTACTTCTCAATGCTTCCATCTGCAGCATGCTTAATCTTGAATAGCCATTTAGAAGATACCTCAGACTTGCCCTCGGGTCTAGGAACAATATCCCAAACATCATTTTGGAGCTTGGCGATACTCCTCTGTCATAGCATCTCTCAAACTTGATGACTAGATGCTTCCTCAACACAGGTGGGCTTAGATTCTATAATTTGACTCATCAAGGCAACATAACTGGAGAACTTATGTGGCCTTTTGCTTTCTTTGAATGTGCCTCTAGGAGCTGCAAAACTTTCAACTTCTTGCATAGTACACTTGCTCCATAGAGGTCTCTTTCTCCCAATAACAATGTTAGTAGGCCCATCAGTAGGTTCCAAGGGTTCAACAGGATCAATATCTTCTTTTGGTTCTGAAGTCTCCCTCTGAATCTCAGGAGTATGGTCAACATCCATATCCTGGGAAGACTCTTCATTATCAATCTCCATATGAATCCCCCTGGACCTCCTGAATGCAACATCTTTCTCGAATGTGACATCCCTACTGATCTCGATCATCTTCTGACCTGGAATGTAAATTCTATAGGCTTTTGATGTCTCACTGTAGCCCACAAATATTCCCTTCTTGCCAGAAGGCTCCAACTTGGTTCTCTTTTCTTTGGGAACATGAATATAGACATGACATCCAAAGATCCTCAAATGATTGACTTCAGGCTTCTTCCCTGTAAAGGCTTCTTCTGGAGTCATATTCTCCAAGATCTTATGAAGACTTCTATTCTGAACATACACAGCTGTCCTGGAAGCTTCTGCCCATAGGAAGGTTTGCAAATCTTGATCATGGATCATGGCCTTTGTTGCTTCCACGATCGTCCTGTTCTTTCTTTCTGCAACACCATTTTGTTGAGGATTGTAGGGAACACAGAACTCCCTCTTAATCCCTACATCAATACAAAAATTCCGAAAACTACCAGAGGTGTGTTCTCCACCATTGTCAGATCTGAGGACCTTAATTCTTTTACTAGAAAGATTTTCTACCAAGGCTTTAAACTCTTTAAACCTATCCAACACTTCCTCAGACTCTTTAGATTTCAAAAAATAAATCCAAGTCTTCCTAGAGTGGTCATCAATAAACAAAACATAATACAAGAATCCACTTGAAGACGAAACAGACATAGGACCACATAAATCAGAATGAATAAGGTCTAAAATACACTTAGATCTATTTTCTCTACTATGAAAAGGGGCTTTTATATTCTTACCCAATGTGCAGCCCTTGCAAGTACCTTCGTGCTCCTGGTTGAACTTAGGAAGACTCGTCACCATCTTCTCCATGATAGGTAAGGCTCGGAAGTGTAAGTGAGCCAATCTCCGATGCCAAAGATCGCAAAGACTTGAAGAGTCATGAACCAAGGCTTGTAAAAAACGTGTGCAAACTTTGTAAAGGTTTTCATGTCTAACTCCAATTACTTGAGCATCCTTGAAGCTAGAGTTCTCCATCCACACTAGAACTTTGCCTTTGGAGAAGGCAACTTGATATCCTTTATCTTCCAAAGCTGAAATAGAAATAGAGATTAGCGGAGGAGCTTGATTCCGGAACATAAAGAGACATTACCCAATTAGAGAGATTATCATAGAATCCAAGATAAAGTGTAGAGGTCCCAATTCCTTTCCACGGGTAGCTATAGCATCATCTCAATGATGACTTGTTGAAGACACTTTTCCTGGAAACTTGATAAGTGTTCCCTTGGCCCGGTGATGTGTTTGTGAGAGCACCAGCGTAGTTGCATCAAGTGTTGGTGTCCAGAAGGGGTTACAACTGCCTTGATAATGCCGAGGTGTAGAACAAATATTCACTTGAATCCTTTTGAGGGAGGGCATCATCAACATGTAGTGACCTGTTGCTTAGGTCTAGTTGGACAATACTTGGCCGGAAGTGCGGAACTTATCACACCTAAAACATTGAATCTTGGACATATCCCTCTTCTTCTTGAATGGAGGTGCATCATCCCATTTCCAGCAATGTGATTCCTCTTGAGAATCCTTTTCTTCCATCTTTTCCTTTCTTCTTTTGAAGTTATAGGCGAGAACATGAAGACTATCTTCATTCTTTTGGAACTTTGATAGCCTCTGCCACCAACCTTGATTCTTCTTGAGATACAGAGGAAAATCAGATCTTAGGCGGTCAAACTTAGGCAATTCGATCTTGCAGTTCCACAGATGCCAAGATTCCCAGATAAGGTATTAGACCATTGAGAGCAAAAGCATGGTCAAGTCTTTGTCATCAACCATATGCCCTATTGTCGAGAGCTGATCTCTCAAATCTGCAATCCTCATAAAGTATGCAATCACTGATTCACCTTTCACCATCTTCACATGATGAAGTTGTTGCTTCAGTGCAAGCGCTCGACTGGTATTGTTGATTTCGTACAACTCTTCCAATGTTTTGAACATGTCTCTCGCTGTCTTCAACTTAGAGACGATAGGCACAATATGATCCTTAACGGAATCAACCAATATCTTCATTGCTTTAATGTCTTTCTTCACCCATTGTAGCTTCGCTTCTTCCTCCTCAGGTTCAGGAACGCTGGACTCTACGAACTCACCCAAGTTATTTTCATGCAAGGTAAGCATGATCCTAAACCTCCATGATGTGAAGTTAGATGCACCCTCGAGTCTATCCTCGATCTTCAAACCATTCACCATCTTGACTAAGTGAACAAATGAACAAACTAGAGTATGCTGATTAGCAATAATCTGATCACGATTCTCTCAAACCCGCTCTGATACCATGTAAATTTTATTGATCAGATTTAATGCACAGAAAATTAATTCAAATTAGACACAATAACACAGCAGATACCCTAGGAAAACCCTCCTCTTGAGGGAGAAAAACCCAGCAACAAAGATCACTCTTATATATATAAATGGCAACAATAAATCTCTTTACAATGAGGCCAATTACAAGGCCATCCTTCAGCACCTAACACAGATGCAATGACTGATAATAATCTGCACTTCTAATTCTGCCCTTGAATAGATTCGCAACCTGCACTTAAGGAAATTCGCACTTGACTGAAATCAATTGAACTTGATGATTGCAAATGATAAATAGAACACCTATATATACAAATCCAAGAGACACCTCCTTCTATAAGGCAAGTCGGCCAAGCAATGAATATATGTCTCTTAATAAATGTGACCAATCAATAGTAAGTCGTCCTCATATGAAATCGCGCCAATGTAGAAGGTCGGCCTTGGATGAAGATGTGTCTTTATTTCTTTAATAAATTTGAGCCATATAAATTAAATAGCCTTAAGGCTATCATTTAATTTATCACGCTGGAATATCAAATCTCGAAGCTGTTTATCATTAACAAGTTTGCTTCTTTTCAGTTTGGAGTGGATTTCTTGAAGTTTTGGTGTGATTTTTATCAATTTCTGGGCACATACTTTTTGGACCTAAACCTGGTTATCGACTCTTTCCTCCAAAATGGTTTAGGTTTTCCAAATGCGTATTGGATTAAATGAAAGCTCTCTTCAAGGCGATTCTATTAAGCATAAGGTTGTATTTTTTTGAGGCAGATTTGGATTTTATTTGCTAGGTTGACCCCCTTGTTGCTAGCGCCCCTTTTGGGTGTCTCTTTGATTGCTGGTCGTCCTCAGAGGTTGCTGCAAGTCGTTTTCTGTAGCTGTGAAGAGGAGTTTATGGCGTTGTGGCTTGGTGTTTTGAAAGCTCTTATCTTTGGTGAAAGGTGTGCTTGAAGGGTTTCTTTTTCTGCTGCTAGGAGCTTTATTTCAGGTTTGAAAATCATATTTTGAGTTGTATTTTGCTCTCCAAACAAGACTGTCAATGCTGTTATGATTTCCTGAGTTAAAAGTGAATGAAAGCTCTTATTTCCATGCTAGTTTCTTTGTGTTATTTCTGCGTATGTATGTTATATTTGTTGGCATGTTTCAAAACTGCAATGGGCATATGAAAAACGCAAACAAACAAACTCAGAAAACTCACAATCAGCAAGCACTTGAAATCAGAAAAAGAAAAAACAATTTGGGGTCAGTCATTACAAATGGATTGCTGCCTTGCTGCTTTTGTATGAATCGCTGCCTTGTTGACTATTAATATTTCTTAATACCAATCACTGCATATTTATTGTTGACTTTAATTTATGCTGCCTTTTCATTGATAGTAATCGCTGCCCCTTTTAAGTAAATCAGTTCACACCTTTCCTAGAATCATTATCTTGGCAAAGAGAATCACACCCCTTAATAAAGTTTTCTGTCTTCTTTTGTCATATATGATTTTTGTCTTATGTGACTTTATCTTCTTTCACTTGTATTGATTTTTTTCTCATGTAATTAATCAGTCATTTATATTATGAATAATACTTTTGCTCCATATCACATGTAATAAAACACTAAAGTGATTGCTGCTTATAAACTTTTAATCTTATTACCTCATCATAAACCAATTGTATCAGTTTAAATCTTTAATTTAAACTTAAGCTCCTATTCTTTAGTCTTCTATTCTTACTTTCATTGTCATCCGAACTAGGCCACTTTACATCATCATTGATTGATCATTAATATCAATTCAATACTACCCTCTAGATTTTGTCATTCTCAAAACAACATATGATCTCGTCCATACATCATTTGACATCAATGACAACCATCTTGTCCATGCACCTTTTGACATCAATGACAATATTCTAACAATCTCGAACAATGAATGCTTCGAACAACAAATTCCATCTTGACATCAATGACAATATTTACAACAATCTCCCCCTTTGTCATTGATGATAACACAACCATAATTCTCTTCTTTTTCATTGCTCCCCCTTACTCTCTCTCCCCCTTTGACATCAATGGCAAAGGGAAGTAACATACTTTTCTCTACAAATGGATCATGAAAACATCCATTCCTAATGGATCATTAATAACTGTGTATCCAAATTTGTCTACAATATTGTCATCAGTTTGGCAAGTATTCCCTAAGGTTACTTGATGTTTACTTGTCGTCTGGAAGACAACTTTTTCTTTTGGGGGTGATGATGTAGTTAGTGTACAATGTCTATTATTATGTCTCGATAAAATTGGTTATCCAACTATGTATTAATTGGTTGTCGGCTTCAGGTAGTTATAAGCATTAGTTGCTTGATGATTGTATTCTTGGCAACTATCGAGTCCTTTAAATAGAATGTGTATTCGTCAAGGAAAGTAGTATGATCTAGTCGGATCGACTCTGATCCTTAGCTGACCATCTTTGGTCTTCTTTTGTAATAATTTCATGTGCGAATAAAGATATTTTACTCTTGTATTTGGTATGCACTGTCATCTCTATGATTAATTTATGTATTTATTTCATTAGAGAAAGCAATAAACAGACTGCGTATGGTCAAGAGCCATAGGAAGCATAAGAAAATAAAGCAACAATAAAAGTTATTATCATTTCACAAATATTGGTTACATTTCATGATAGGCCCACTACAAAATAGGAGGCTGTGATTTTCCAAGCAGCACTTCCATCTGAACAAAGGTGAAAATGAGAGATTCACTCTGAAATAATGAAATTACCAAGTGGAGTTTGTTGAATAGAAATATGGAAGTCCACTCATTCACATATTCTGATAGTGTTGCCATTGTTGTGAAGAGAAAATTCAGCAGCCAACAATAAAAGTGAGGTTGTGCTAAGCCATTTGTAGGTGATAGTGACATGGGTTTACATCACATTTATCAGATGAGAAGTAAATAAAGTCTTTAAAATCCTTTGTGCGTCTTATCCCTCCTGTCTTCATGAATTGAGCCTAAGATCTTCCCAAGTGGAAACATAAACCACTACCTTACTGACAAGCATAATTTTTCCATCGTCCATTATAATGAGTTGAGAGTGCTTCTAGATATAATTGTGTGTAAGTTTTTAGTGAAATATCCAAAAACACTCTACTCACTACTATATTGTATTTTTTTGTGAAATCTCCTAGCTAAAAGTGGTGTGGTTTGTATGTTGTTATTAGTCATGAATAGCTGTTCAAAAAGAGGAACTCTCTCTCAATGTGCAAACCTACAACTGCTCAAAAGAGGTTGTAGGACAGAGTTGGCAAAGAGTTTTATTCATAGTTCCCAGAAGACTGGTACTGGTACAAGAGACTGGTATTGGTACCGGTACATCTTTTTTTTGAGAATAGGAGACGGGGGTACTTGGAGACGCCATGTTTTTTTTAATATAAATAAAAATTAAAAAATTAATAATTTATAGAAAATATCATGACATTGAACTTTCATGAGTGGGAGACTTCAAGAGACACGCGGGAGACACGCAGGAGACAATGGGAGACGACACTTTCCTGAGCGGGAGACTTTAGGAGATGTTGGGAGACTTCGTCCGTGTCTCAACGCTGTTGGAGGCGTCTCAAGTACCAAAGACACATCTCTGTCTCCAAGATGCGTCTCAGGGGGTAGGAGATGCATCTCCCGGTAACTATGGTTTTATTGTTAAAAGTTTAGAACACTCATATTATCTCCTAAGGATTCAAAATTCAAAGAGATGTCATAAAACAAAGAGACTATAGTTTGCATTAACATTATAATTGCTTAAATCATGAAGAAATTATATGTTATTGCCATATTTTCGAGGTATTCTATTTTCTTTAGCACCATTTGGCTTCCCATCACCAACTCATGGATCGTGTGGACAAGTCAGCATGGGTTTCTCAAAAGTTATGAGAGATAGTGGATGAGAAAAATCAAAGGTTTCAAACTCAGTTGGCTCAACAATCCCACCTCACGAAACTTGAAAAAGCCAAGGTTTCCAAGAAAGAGAAAGAATTGCCTAAGAAAGATGAAAAACTGATGGAGGACAACTAGCTAACTGAGAAGGATAGGCAAATTGCTGAGTTGCAGCTTGCCCATGAGTAGACCAAGTGTTAGTTGACAAAGGTCGTACAGCTGGTAAAAAGTACTAGAGAACGTGAACATTTGGTAGCCCATAGTTCACTCCATCCTCATCAGTCTACACACCTCCAAGGATGTCTTTTCCACCAGCCCCTTAGTGATGTTTAGTTTGTTCCTTTCAATCTTCCAATTCTGTTTTCTCCAGTCACCTAGAAGATGACTCTTTTTTTTGAAGGGGTTGATGTAGTTAGAGAAATCTACATATTAGTTATATTGTATTCGAAAAGATTAGTTTCTCCTTCTTGGTTGTATGCAGTTATTCTTAGTAGTTGCCGACAATTGGAAGTTCTTATCAACCATCGGCTAGTTTATTACTCTTATTGTACTTGTGAAAGGGACCGCATGTTATGAGAATTCCCTGAACTACAGTTGTATAAGTGCATATGAATTAAATACTGTTGGAAATGTTGTCATTGATGTCAAAGGAAGACAATGTTTTCATTGATATTGGTGTCATTAATAAAGAATGAAGTAAATTGTCAAAAGCCTTTCAAGATAACCTACAATGGTGACTACTTGCAAGAGTTATATGATTTGGCAGTGGAGTAGATAAAGCATAGCCGTGTATATGTTGATCATTAGACACCTGAAGAGATAAAAGACAAAGGTCGATCTTTATTCCGAGATAGATATATTACAAGGAAGAAATTAATATTGATATTAATTAACAGGAGGCAACAAACAGGATTAAATAAATTCGTATATAGCTAGCCGATCACATGAATATAATTAAAGTCGCCCAAGTTAATAACTATAAAAGGCAGCAACTAATATTAATATTAGTGACCAAGATTAGGGAGAAATGAAAGTACTTATTAAAAAAAGAAGGAAGCAGCCGACTATGTAATATGTGTGCCTCTTTTAACAGGTCTAAAATAAATAAAATTTAAATTGTGAAGGGGCCAACCCATTATATTGAAGCGCTCCCATGAAAAGACAAAATGAAGAGGTGGGATTTATGAAGAGTTGTTTCCACTAGTAAAAGATGTCTCCCTTGGAAAGAACTCGCCTCCCTTTGAAGATATAAATAGAAGATGAATGGAAGAACAAAGAAATCAAGTTTTTCGATGAAAATAATTCACAAGCAGAACGTATAAGTTGCAGGTATAAATCTGAAAAAGAAGATATATAAAATGAAGAATATTGCAGATTGTTGAAGATCTATGAGAAAAATTTAAAAGAAAATTTATGAGCAAAATTAGCAGAAATTTATGAGCAAAGTCAAAAAGAATTTTTAATGATTTATTTCTGAGTATTAAAGCAGATTTGAAAAAAGAATAGAGGCAGAAATGAAGTGCAAATCAGATATCTTTAGAAGAGTATGTGATGCCATATGAGAAGGATAAGTGCAAATATATAAATGACAAGCATATGTGAAGATTGAGAGGCAAATGTTAAGGGAGAGGGTGCAGATTTTAAAGTGAAATTATAGATCAGATTTATGAAAGGATTGTGTGAATTATTGTGATGAGATTTGTGAGGGAAGGAAGTGTGATCAGATTTATGAGAGAAGGTTATAGTGTGGATTGGAATCAGATTTGGAAGAAGGATATTGTGTGAGTTATAAGCATATTTGTGAGAGGAAGATCGCGTGAAAAGTAAACAACATCAGCCATTGAAGGATTAATACGCTGGAGCCTATCAATTAGAGGCTGAAGCCTCTTGCTGGGTTGGAGCTCAGTTTTTGTGTGTGGGTTGGAGCCTTGTAGAAACCCTAGTTTCCTCCGTTTCTCAAATCTGACAGTTTTGTTTGTCTTTTCTGACGTTTTTGATTTTTTTGTGGTTTTTGGGTTGTTGAGCATAAAATGCAATATGGCGATTTTGCAGTAATGTAAAGATAAATTCTATAAAAATTATCTAAACTCGAAAACTACAGAATCCAATGCAAATACTTATGCCAGACCATTCATTATTCCTCCGGAATGATTACAATGAATACCCAATTACATGCAATATAAAAAGCAATGGTTTTATTTGAAAACCTGGAGATTGCAGCAATAAATGACTCTCTTGCAATGGTACGGCTGAGATGCTCTTGCTCTTTTCCCTCCATTTAATGTTGCAAAATGATCCAGTAAGGTAGGCGCCTCCAATGATGGAACCAGATGATGAGTAGAGAAGGCGAC
>VDFB02241064.1:0-15122 GCA_007258455.2 Sequoia sempervirens
ATATCACTTGAACTTGTAGAATGTGGACCTGATGGTCCTGCTGTAGATGGTGTTTGTTGTCCTCTTGTTGGACTGCTTCCTTGAATGATTGAGGCTGTTCTTATAGTCGATGCTGGTGTCACTTGTGGACTACTTTGCTGAGCTTGAATGGGAGTGGGAGGAGTCACAATAGCTAGAATATTTGATGATGCTGAAACTTCATTCTCCTCTTGAGGTATACTAGCTGAAATATTGACTGTCTTCTCTATACTTCCATCCCATGCTTCATCTTCTACAAATTGTACATCTCTGCTGATTATAACTTTCTTTGTTGTTGGATTATAGAGCTTATAAGCTTTGGATTCTTCACTATATCCAACAAATATACATTTTCTCCTTTGTTATCTAGCTTCCTTCTCAATTCATCAGGCACATGTGCATATGCTACACATCCAAATACTCTCATGTGAGTAACACTGTGTTTTCTTCCTGTCCATGCTTCTTCAGGTACCATATTCATAACACTTTTTGTTGGACACCTATTCATTATATAGGTTGCACAAGAGATTGCTTCTGCCCAATATTCATTTGACAAATGTTTGGCTTTCAACATGCTTCTAGCCATTTCCATGATTGTTACGTTTTCCTTTTCGGCTCTCCATTTTGTTGGGGTGTGTATCTAGTTGTGAATTGCTTGGCCAGATTTCCATGATCTTTGCAAAAAATTAAAAATTGCTTGAAATATATTCACCACCTCTATGCATTCTCCAACACTTTGATATAATAACCACTTTGTTTTTCAACCAAATTCTTGGGCCGTGGCAGGATAAAACACTTCATTTTACGCTTTGAAAATAAACCCATGTTTTTCTTGAGATGATGTGTTGAATGTCAGAAAATAGAAAACTACCACCTATTGAAGGTGTTTGCATTGGTCCACACACACAAATCACGGATATGTATAATTTCAAAGGGGCTTTTGCTCTAGTTGACTTTCTGCGGGGAAATGATTCTCTATGTTGTTTTCCTAAAATGCACCCTTCACATACCCTTTCACGGTTTTCTATTAAAGGTAGTCCCTTGACCATGCCTTTCCTATGAAGTAAATTTAAACCTCCAAAGTTGAGATGACCAAATCACCGGGTGCCATAACCAGTTTTCATCTTTTATCTCAGCTTGAAAGATTGTCTACACTACTGCTGTAGTTTCTTCTCTACCCATTTGTGAATTCATTAAATGTTGTGCTTGAGCATAATTTATATTCAAATCTGGCCTTATCTTTAAGGGAAACATTCTGTTGTTTGTCATTCTGACTTTTGCAATAAGCTGGTTGCTTGGGTATTTGTCTAAAATTGTGCATAGACCATTCTTGAAGGTTACTCTATACCCTTTTTGAACCAGTTGCCCTACACTCATTAAGTTATGTTTCAGACCAGGAACAAAATACACATCTGAAATATACTTTTTCTCCCCTTGTTTAGTTAGAATATTGACATCTCCTTTTCCTTTGACTGACACTTTGTTGTCATTACCCAATGTAACATCAGACTTTACATTTTCATTTAAACTTGAAAACATTTCTAGATTCCCTGTCATATGATTGCTACAGCCTGAATCTAAAAACCATACGTCTTTTTCATTTGCTTGAGCAACATTACAAGTTAAAAACATTGTTCTCTTATCTGAATCCTGATTTTGACCTTCTCTTGAAAAATTTGCATTTTGTCTATTATTATCATACTGCTTCTTTCTACACTCATTCATATAATGCCCATATTTTTTACAGTAATGACATTGGACTTGAGATTTCTCATACCTTTGATTTTGTGACTGATTCTGTGTTGAGTTTTGGCTTGAGCCTTGATTGCTGCATCTTCCACTTGAGTTTGATAAACTGTATCTTTCACCTCTGTAAAAGTTTCTTCCTCTTCCTCTTGATCTACCTCTGCCTCTTCCTTGATTGACTGAAGCCTGAGTTCTGAAAGCATGCTCCAGTGATGTATCTGCTGACCTTTTCAGCCTTTGTTCATGAGAAATTAGAGATGCATACAGCTCATCAACTGAGAACTGTGAGAGATCCTTTGTCTCCTCTATAGCAACTACAACCGGTAGAAATTTTGTGGGCAAACTCATTAAAATATTTTCAACAACTCTGGTATCTTCCAGATTCTCTCCATGAGACCTAATTTGATTAACCACCCCAATGACTTGGGTGTAGAATGAATCTACAGATTCATTGTCCTTCATACATATTGTTTCAAAATCTCTTCTCAACATTTGTAGCTTTGCTATTTTAACTTTTTCCATGCCTTGATAGGCTGTCTGAAGTATGTCCCATGCTTGTTTGGACTTTGTTGCTGCTGAAATCCTTGGAAAAATGCTCTCATGTACAGCTTGAAACAGATAAAATAAAGCCTTTGAATCTTTCTTCCTTGTGTCCTTTAATAAGTCTTTCTCTGCTTGTGTTAAAGCATTGTATGCTACTGCATCTGCTGGCTCTGCAAATCCATTCTCTACTAAATCCCATATATCTTGTGAGCTAAATAGTGCTTTCATGGTAATTGACCAGTACTCATAATTCTTCCCATTAAACTGTGGAATTTGTGGGTTTGTCAAGCTTGTGCTTGCTGCCATTTTTGAAATTTACCCAGATAATCTGCTTTGATCAAATTGACTCTGATAATCAAACTTGCTCTGATACTCGAACTTGCTCTGATACCACGTGAAGGCCAGAGGCAGAGGAGGAATTTTCACACAGTAAAAATTAAAACATAAAATATTAATATTTTCTCAACACACAGAGCTGCTGCTCGTAATTTTCCATTTTCTCACATTCACATTCCTCTGTTCACTTGTTGTTAAAAATAAATTACAATTACATAATTATATGCTGCAGGTAAAAAGTCACGTGAAAAATTTCACGGATGAGAGGAAACGAATACAATTTTCAAATTCACCTAACTAACTTTTCCCCCGTCAAAATACATTTAATACATTGTCCGTTACATAATATTCAAACTTAAATATTAAATCTTTCGCATCCCGATATTTCCTTTGGCGGTGGCGGCTTTCTCCATAGTTCCCCGCGGTATCGCGATGGTTAAATTCTTGATTGCGATATTGCGGGCAGCGGTTAGTTGACAGCCCGGTAAACTGCGGTAAACACTTGGCGGTTAGAATAAAGTAAAACTTCTACGGAGTCTCCCGTGATATCGCGATGAATATTTTATTGATTGCGATATAGCGGGCATTGGCTGGAGGTACGGCAGGCGGTTGGCGAAGAACTGGCCGGCGGTTAGGAGTTAATATTCCAACACCGGTTCGTTTACCTTCAGCAGATCCGCGATCCATTATCTTCTGCGGGACCTAAACTTGATATATCCTAATGAATCTCCTTGCGTGCGTATGCAACTTAGCTCTGAGGGTGACATGCATGAGGAGATAGATATGGAATTTCTGGGAAATACTTTGGGCCAACCCCATATCTTGCACACTAACATCTTCGGTCGAGGTAAAGAGGGTAGGGAGCAGGAATTTTGTTTATGATTCGATCCCACAGCTGACTTACACAACTACACCATCCTCTGGAACGCATGGCAAATCATGCAATTTCTTTGATTCATCATGTATATATTTTTCTATCAATATTTTTTTTTTCGATCACATTTTATGATCTGTTATGAAAATAAAATGATTTACACAATCGGATGTAAAAACTCCAAAACAAAAATATATGGAAGCCCCAAGTATTGATTTTCACATACACAATCAGCATGTTAAAGAGAGCCAGCGATTACTAGGCATGATTAAATCGAATCGATCTACTGTCACGAATATTACTCAACCCATGAAATTGTAAGATTAAATTTCAATCCTTCCATGGTACAGTTAAGAGACCTCAAATTGACTTCTAGTTTATCCTTCATCTGAAAAGTTGATTCTTTCGAACTTGAGTTCTAATATTTCTTCCCATGTGCACATTGAATTACCATGAAAAGGTTTTCGAAATGTGAAAAAAATTATGAATAGCACAACCTCTACCATTATTCGTTATGGTGGTTTCAAATGAATATTCTGAATCAAGCCATAAACATCCATTAAGGAATAATGGAAGGTTAATTTTTGTTAGATACTGTAAGTTGAAATTATGCTAGTATGGATGTATGAAAAATGATATCTCATGATAGGTATGGTTCCTTGAAGTCATGAGTTTAGTCAACAAAGCACAAGGTAAAGTCTATGCAAAGGTAGGTTGAAGAAATGAAAGTATAGGAGAGATTATCTTATAGGTTTATATTTAATAGAAAAAAAATGAAAACGATTTGTTCTATGATGAAAGTTTCTAGGTATCAAGATACAAAATAACAGATCAAGGAAAATAGATTTGGATTCAAAATAGCTTTTCTATTATAATAATATTCAAGGTATAAGTTTATCAAACTCTTTTTTTATTGGGAATCTAGCTGTCATGTTCAAGATTTTACACCTTGGACACAACACAACCATTTTATTTTATTTCTTTTCTAAACTACAAACGTATAAACCTTTAATGAATGATAACCATGCATAGATATGGTGTATAAACTATATGCATCAGGCAGCCTTATTATTTAGTTTTTTTTTGCTAAAAGTTCACAAAATAAATTTATGTGTTATAACACCTCTCCAAGGATCATGATGACTTTATCCTTTAACAATAATTGAATAATGGTAATACTAATATTTAATCAAATACATTAGGGATGTCATTCTTAATATTAAAATGATAAGCTAATATTAGGATTAGTATTTAGCCAACATAATATTATTATTTTCAAATCTCAATCTAACATTAATACCTTATCTTTAATTTTTAACCCAAATAATGACAATAATATTTATTTGCCAATTTCAATACAAATTTTATTGCTATTTAATCAACTAACACTAATGCTATTTATTTAGAAAAATAATATTACTAAAATAATGTTGGCATTCATTGCATCCCACTATTCTTTTAATATAACTAATTTACTAATTCACTACTACCATTTTTGTTTTATATTAATACTATTGTTTTACTTAAATCCAATATTTCTTAATACCAATATTAACATGGGTTATTTTTATATTGATTTTTATTTTATTTTCACCTTAATTTTTTTGTTTTCTACCTAATAATAATATTCTTACCCATAAGTTAAACCCCATGAATATTTTACATTTCCTCTCTACAATACTAGCGCTTGCACCTCAGCAAGGTGCAATGGTTACGCCGATAGCTGGATATACTCTGGCAGTATATTGAAAGGGATGGAAAAAAACTGCAAGAAAAATGAAAATTGCTTTTCTTAGGACTAACTATTTATAGCAAAAGTCAGTTGATGATAGGATGCAAGCTACGAAGTAAAATCAGACTGTAAGGAAGAAATCATTGCGTGGCTCTTCACTCTGAACGGATGCTTCATTCTAGAGACTCTCAGGCTTCTCAGTGATGAATCACAAAGGAACCTGGATCCTGTTTTTAATAGAAACCGGGTCCGTTCTTGTCAATTACATATCCTAACTGATCTACTATTGCTTGAAAATTAGGTTCCCATAGTCCTCCTCCTTGGGCTATTGCAAATGAAGTACAATTGCACAGAAGAAAAGGCAAGGATAGAGCTCCTTAGAATGATTCGTGATGGTATAGTTGCCTTGGCTCACCCTTTCTTGCAGCAAAAAATAGGGGAATTGCCAACAGAGCATTATGAACGCGAGAAAAACTTGAAGGAAGAACCCAAGTTATAAAAATCTGAAGCAATACAACCACATTTTGGGATGTTTCCATGATTTCATTCTGCAAGAGTCGAAGATTACCGGTGAAGGAGAAAAGGCAGGGGATATTCATATTACAGTACCAGAGGGCAGACACCATCGTTATCTTCGTGGTCTTCATTGTCATACAACAGCTCATAAACTGAAGAAAGAGTCTAAGCATCAATACCTCGTGGCTTCCGCTACAAAGTTATACAAGAGGGGAATGATGTTTAAGTCGTACAAGGGAGTTCCCTCAGCAAAGGACCTCCGTTTTGACGAATAGAAAAATACTCTGTTTCTCCCTGTGATATGGCTTTCTGATGCTACAGAATTGATCTTCAGGAACCTCATGGATGTGGACATCTGCCAAGAAAAAGAATTCACCGTTATTTTAGAGTATGTATTTCTGATGAATAGTTTGATGGAGACTGTGGAGGACGTGGCTTTGCTCAAGAAGAAGGGAATAATTTAGAGCTCCATTGGAACTGATGAGGAAGCGAGTGACCTGTTCAATGGTCTGTGCAAAGGAGTTAATTTCACTTTCGCTGATGAAGATAGGTTTGTGGCATTGAAGAGTGGTGTTAATGAATGGTACAAACAATGGACTATGGTGAAAATTAGTGCATGGGTGGAGAGTCATCCAAACCTTGTGAACAGACTGGTAACTCAAAAACATAGAATTATTCATCGCTCCTTGCTGACACTGTGGTTCCTAAGGATGAAGGGCCTGAAAATACAACTGGGGTTACCTCCAAAGTATTATTTCAGAGTATACCATAGTTAATAGTTGGACAAAATTTTGTTGGCTCTTTCATATTAAAGCTTCATTTCCTCTACATTTCCATATGGAAGTCTTGGCAACATCAATGAAGAGAAACCAAAATCGTGAAATAACCAATTCATTGTTGTTTGACCACCCACTTCTTGAGAATCAATTAGCATGTCAAGCAAGATAATGTATCAACAAGACCCTGAACTCCAATGCCTATTGGCCTGTGGCGCATGTTAGATCGTTTGGTAGTCTCCACAGTATAGTAATTCACATCAATGATTTTGTTTAGGTTTGCATTAACTATGGCTGTGACTTGTTACATTGTTGCAAAGATTAAAAATACATTAACCAAAACCACAGAGACAAGTTCAACACAACCATACGGCAAAGAAATGGCTCCCAAATTAGTTTAGCTGGAACCCCCTACAAGAAATGGCTCCCAAATTAGTTAGAAGTCCCATTGTGAAATATTCAATGCAGTGAGAAGAAGCTATTATCATTCAACTCACCTTTTCTCTTACAAAACTTGGTAGAGCAAGCAATGCCAAATTACAGACTGTAGTTTCTGTTGGGCTAGTGTACTTGATAATAAATTACAGCTTGTGGGCTTGCACGACTTTCTTTGCCTTTCCCTGATCCAATTATCGAATCTTTGAGCCACAATGCATTCCAAGAACAGATTCACTGAAACAAATAAATTAAGTAGAGGGAAACAAAGGCTTTACTTGCTACTCATATGTCAGGTACAGTTTTCAAACTCTTCACCCCAGCAATTTGCTAGTCCAGGAGATTCATTTGGACAAAACAATGACCAGGTAGCATTGTCTTGGACCCTCTTCATAAAGAGATCTGCAACCCAGAGCTCATAGAACAAAAAACAATAGCTCTGCTCTCTTCCTGTAAGAAGGCCCAAATTGATTTCGTGAGACCCTAAAATGTCAAACAACAATTTTAACAAGTTTTTCCTAATTACTGTCAATTACTTAATCTCGCAAACAAAAGTAAAATTACCTTCACATGGTTCTTTCTCAAATCAAGAGACTCAAAGACAATAGCATGCCATGGCTCCAAGTATACAACAAAGGCACCTGCAGGAATATTGTTATCAGATTGGGCGGCTTGCCAATTTAATTTAAAAACCAAAACATAACAGGTTATATTTCATATCAGCTGCCTCTTTGTTACCATTTACACTTTATGACCATTTGGCGACCAAAAACTCTTGTTCAACAACCAAGCCTTGTAGCACCAATTATTCAACCTAGTCTCACACACATTGAAGGTGCACAAACTGACATCATAAGAAGTTTGAGAAACTTTATATTTAAGCAAAATGAAACACCCCGTTAGTTTCTCACCACATCAATCATCTTAAATGAAGAGGAAGAAAAAGCAAACATAGCAGTCAAAAGACCCATATTACTACCTCTCGCATGGCCATAGGTATGACCCTGTTGGAAATATAAACCGAGTGACCTTATGATAGGGTATTGAGTATCAAAACATCCCCAAAACATGTTGATCTATTTCCCAAATTACTCTTATCAAGGGTCACAACATCAAATCGGGCAACAACATCAGGGATTTCAAAATTACCATCAAGAAATGAATCCAAAACTTCAAATTTCCCTAGATAAAATTGAGAAAGATCTTGAGGAAATTAAATGAAATCAAAATCTAACATATCACCAATGTCATGCGCAACGTCAGAACATTACATATCCACAACCAATGGACATTATTCCACAAACACCTCAATATCCACAACAACAACACTTCCAATATCCGCAATATCAAGAAATTTTTCAACACCAAGGTGTACCTCAAGTGAAATATCAAAATATACCTCAAAAATAGTATTAAGGAGTTCTGTAAAATCAAGAAAAGCATCAAATTATAAGGATGCACTTATTTACAAAGGCGGAAGAAATTGATAGAGCGTTAATTGTATAGGAGAAATTGAAATGAGCTAAAATGAACTCAAATTGTTGGATAGCATCGAGCAGTATGTGGCTATTTTTATAGATTCCTATCAAACTTATATGGATCTGAGGTTCATATAGAGTTCAAGTGCACACTTCAAAAAAAAAACAAGAAAAAACCTAAATAGGTTCATGTATCATTAGTTTTTTGAAGTAAAAATTACTGTGTAAACTCTCACTGGGCCTCATATCATTACAGTTCTGAACATATTTAAGATGCTATCAACAACAACCCCTTCAGAGATTTGTCATACCTAAGGTGTATTTTTCAATTCATCGTGATATGTAGAAATCATAACAGATGCATAAATGAACAAAATTCCTCATCAACAGACATTTTGAATATTTTGTAGATGTAAAGCCCATCTTATTCCTTCAGTTTTGTTTTTAACATGGAAGATTATGGAATATCACAAATTATCGAAATCATCTTCATTAAGGAATAGTTCATTTAGCATTCATTGCATATAGGTGATTAAGTATACTTGAGTCGAAGTAGTATTTAAATGGATGACCTTCTGGGAAGTTCCAATACTTCACCCATGTGTATCACCTAGATGCAATGAATGCTAAGTGCACCATTCATTCCCATAAAAAATAGGTCCATTCCACCTACTACTCATGAAATATGGGTCAATGAGTTTGATTCGTAGACTATAAAATTGAATCTTGATATTAATATAAGACTTGACAGACTGCAGAGAATTCCTCCTACTTATCAGATTCATATTGTCGGGTTTCTTAAAGACAAAAAATAAATAAAGTTAAACCACCCTAAATAATAGTCATCGAGATTATATCATTGACTAGATTCTTTTAAGACACAGGTTACTTCTTAGACTCACATTAAGGCTCACAATACATTCCATTGTATAATAAGGCTGATAGCCAATATTTTATAAAGTCTGCCTGCGTAATGCATTTTATAAAGTCTACCTTGCATATTCTTTTAGAAATTTGAAATGCAAAAAAAACACAAGATACAGCATACACAACAACCACACAAAACCTTTTAAATGTTGATTAGATTTACACTAAGCCATTATCCCTTAACAGTAATGAAGGCATCTTGTAATCTAAAAATTTCAAAACTAAAGAATAATAAACTGGTAACAAAACTTACCTCCAGCGATTTGATGAGCATTTTCAAGAAATGCGGTATTGATTGTACTTGGCAAAGAAGTATTTACTTGGAGATGCACCGAAGGATGAAACGTGTCCTTTAGCCAGTGCACCTCTAGTCACCGAAAGTTCTGCTTTGAAAGGTTTGATCATTAGACTCTCATTTAAAAAAATTAAGGTGGAAATTACTTGTGTATTAATCATACAGTCTTAGATATAGTCATCAAGATTATATCATTGGCCAGGTTCTTGTAAGACACAAGCTACTTCTTAGACTCCCACCAAGGCTCGTCCCTTTATATGACAACCACAATACCTTCCATTCTATTGTAAGGTTGATAGCCAATATTTTATAAATTATACCTGCGTAATGTATTTTATAAAGTCTACCTGCATATTATTAATGTAGTTGTTGGTAGCATGTTTACTTCTAGTGATGTTGATCCAAATTTCTATTGAAGAATGTCCACAAAATGAATCTGGGTCTTCAAAAGCATAGAGAAATATAGGAGAAGCAGTATGCTAAAGTGTAGGCAAGTAAAGAGGAGCCCTTGGATCATGGGATATTGTCTCGGGGCAGATGAATATCATCATATCGATGATGAATCTGACTGTGGAGAATCCATATATACAAAGAAGAGCGCATTGGTCATGCATAGAAAGTTTTGGCAATGGGGAGGGGAGTGGATTATTGCAAATAAGGCTAGTTTGTCCAGAGGTCTTATGATGGAGGATGATGAAGCATTGGTGGGGTGTTGCAGAATTAGTTGGAGGCATCTTTTTTGAAAGATTAGAGCAGAAGTAAGGAGAATGATTTAGCCAATGGAAGTACAAAGATTTGGTTATGATGCCTTAAGCTATGCTCAAAGCTTTGATGATGGAGACTACGAGAACAGTCAAAATATACCTCAAAAATAATATCAAGGAGTTCTATAAAATTAGCACTACCATGTAAAAAAGAACTACAAGCATTACCCTTTCTCTTGCCTCCTCCCTGGTCTACATAGCGAGCAATATCATTAAACACACGCAGCATCGGAACAATACCATTTGATGTACCATTTGTTCCCCTAATGAAGCTATTTGTTGCACGAATGTTATGAACAAAAACTCTGATACCCCCAGTCGATTTGCTACTTACAAGACATTCCTTGAGGGTATCGAGCAGAGAAGGAAGCAGCCACTCGACTGCCCAAAGCCAAAACATTAAGTGAACCACTATAACATAACAGAAGGGTGGAAAAGAAAAGGGACTCGCCTCTTTAAACAGTATAAATTAAACCATAATGCTTCAAGTTCAACCTTGAATGTCTAGAATGTTTCCCAAAATTAGGTATGTCAAGCAAAAATGTTTCCCAAAAATAATTGTTATTTCAAACAAGGATCAATTCA
This sequence comes from Sequoia sempervirens, assembly GCA_007258455.2. Taxonomy (NCBI): domain Eukaryota; kingdom Viridiplantae; phylum Streptophyta; class Pinopsida; order Cupressales; family Cupressaceae; genus Sequoia; species Sequoia sempervirens. Next base: position 11,026 of record VDFB02241064.1, read on the forward strand.
AAGTTCCAAAGATCTTAGTTGCAATAAAAAACAACTCAAGCCGTTTGATGCATAAAACATTCAGGTAAACCCTATTTCATAACAACTAATTCAAAAGATGTTACAATGTGCTACTGCTAGAAGCATTTCAAAATACCAATTCAAAATAGAAAATGTACAAAAATCGTAGGCACAGGAGGCACATACCTGGGGCCTTGGGGATCCAACATTAAAGAGAGTTGGAGAAGCATGTGTAAACCACCTCTGTGTCATCAAATAGTATGCAGAGCAAAAATTGTGTGAACAAAGAGTATAAATTCTAAACACGATGTGAGAGATGACAGTGGATGAGCATAAGGAGGATGAAGGCGTCTCTACCTTACCCCTCAGGTTTTCTTTCTCACTCAAAAAAAATACCATATGAGAAACTCTACTTTTCATTTTGCAGAACAATAGAACAGACGTCGTTGATGATTTGATGGATGCCAATACCCTGTTCCAGAGCTTCTTTCCTAGGTAGGTGTCTAAGAAAGTTCTTTTCTTGCCGTGTAAGCCACCCTGCTTAAAGAGCAAATAATCAATGCTGCCATCCGATCTCACCAACTTCATAATGGGGATGGGCGACCATCCTTTGTTTTTAATGCTTTCTCAGAAGATCTGCAGCCTAGCATGGAGGTCTTCCCTACTGTTAGAAGAGGGGTTGAGAGTGTTTGATACGCAGGCCTTAATGACATAAGTGAAAACTATGCTTTAGATGTGATCTTCGTTGCCGACTGAATCATTTAGGATCTAATTGCCTCAAGAACCACTTAAAACAATTTCGATGGGATTTCCCTACCCTATCGGCTAATAAATTCTACTGTCGGATCTCACCAAGCTTCCTGATCGGCCGATGGGATGTCTCAGGTGAGAATCCAATCGGAATAGTCTCTGCCGGCATCAGACATGAGACTTTTTGGTTGAATTCTCACCTATAATAGCCTATCGGCTAATTATTAATATCCCAAGATATTAATACCAATATTGCGCTAAAAAAAAAACTATTAAGACCTTACAAGCGATTTTGCCCAATTTTGCAAGAGGGAAAAACCCACTATCATTTTTTTTACTATATATATATGTTTTAAATGATTAATAGAATCATCATTAATAACTAAACTAAAAGAAATAATATTTACTAAAATACTTAATGAATCCATTAGTAATTTAATCACCATTCTTATAATTACTCTTTTAGTTATACCCTACTAAATAAAATAAGAAATTGATGGCTAATTAATTAATAATAAATACTAGCACCTTATTACTCCACTAATCATGTTGATAGTTTGCTAATTTAATTAATGGAATTACTAATAATTTGGTGGAGCCCTTTTTATATTTATTATAGAATCTGATTTTTCTTCTTTTGTTTATTTAACTATATCCCCCTTTCTAGGGAGAAGAATTAGTTTACTTGAAGATAAACTTAAGGGACCATTTTTTTTTACCTTTTCTACTCCCACGAATCTCTCCTAAAGTTTAGTTTTAAACTTAACTAACTTAGGACTCCCATGTGATGTTTGTATTTTTTTTCTGTTTCTAATTTTCTCTTAAAAGATAAGCCATAAAGAATATTTTCATTGGATAAGGAGAGACAACGGAAATTTTTCAATTGTAATGAATTTCAATGGCTACGAAGTCACTAAGACTTAAATATTAAAAGAAACATAAGGCCTAAAAAAATAAATGAAAAGGCGGTGGAGCCTATCAAATGTCACATGGAAGATTTGAGAAACTAATACAAGGAACTAATCCAGCCTGTTCATCTTTTTAAAATTTTGTCACTCAGTATTGTCTTGATTCAATATGTACTTGAAGCCATTAATTGCTTTTTGTGTAATTTTTTGTCTAAAATATTGTAGTTATGATCATATGAGCAGCGTGGTGAATCCCCAATCCCTAATAAATTTGAATCTCTTAGATGATTTCCAACAAAGCTCTTTAATATATTTTTTTGAAAACCATATACTTTCGGCTATGCAGTTATAATGTTCATTGCATAGTTTGGTCACTTTTTAACATGCTTGACTAAGGGTCATGAAATTCATTCCATTCAATATTCTTGGAATGGATGAAACGATGTACAAGTTATAAGAAAATTGTATGCTAGAATAGCCCTTTATATTGCTTAATTTATTTAAACTTTGTAGACCAAAGAAGATATTGAACTATGTAATATTGAATAGGTTTCATGGATTGCACAACTGCATATTGTGTTGAATAATATTACTTTCAAAAAGGTTTAGATTTAATTATCAAAATAAGATATAGTATTATTTAATAAAAACATGTATCTCTTTAAAAATGATCATGCAGTATTAGGAATTGAAAATGAAATTATCAAATTGTAATATAAATTGATTTTTTTTAAGTTTATATATAAGTTAAAATATTATAAATGAAAATATAAATAAAATATTATTATCTTTGAATTATATATCGAGAAGTTTATAATTCATCACATTCAAACACACTCTCCAAAAGAAATATTCTAAATTTTTTATTTCATATAAAAGTAAGTTTCTAAATTAATATGCTTAAAATTAAAAATTACATTCGAAATTATTACATATAAAAAGGAAGTTTCTAAAATTTAGAAAATTAAGATAGCAAATTAAGTATAAAAGAAATTTTCTAAATTTACTTAAGCTTCTAAATTAATATACTTAAAATTATAAAATATTGAAAATCTTGAAAAAAGAAAAAATATTCTTTGATGTAATTGGAAAATGATTTTTCTAAAACAAAATTATGAAACAATGAAAAAAATTGTTATTTTTCAAATTCTAAATTAATTTATATACAGTAAAATATTATAATATTAAATAAAAAGGTAATATCCTAAATTTTCTATTCATATAAAAATGTTTCTAAATTAATCTATTTAAAACATAAAAAATATTGAATTCTTTTTTAAAAAATAAAAGCATTTCAAAAAAGGAAGAATCATTCGTATTCTATTTTATTCAAAATTTATATATGTGTGTGTATGTAGAAATATTATAAATGAAAGGATCTATTAAAGATTTTATTGTAAACAAACATACCTATTAAAATATATAATTTAATGTAAAATAAAACCAAAATCATAATAACTACATATCTAAAATCAATTTAAAATAGCAAAATTAAATACAAAGAAAATTAATAATTTTATTGTTACGCATAAAAAATCATTTTTAAAATTAATATATTAAAAACTAGCATATCTATCTTTAAAAAATAATGTAATTGAAAATTAAATTCACACTTAACTTTATCATATAATTAATAAATAATTTATATAGATTCATTATTATTTATATATTTAGTATTATTAAAATTGATTTAAGTTGAAAATTAAATTCACTTAACTTTATCATATTGGTTAGGATTTAATTATGGTTAGGGCTCAATTAAAATTCTAAGATAAAGCTTGGAGTTAAGGCTAGGGTGATGAGGGTTGAATCAAGGTTACAATTACAGCTTTGGTTATGGTTTTTATTCAATTAGGGTTAGAGTCTAGTTAGGATTAGGGTTCAGGTTCAATTATGGTTGAATTTCAATTAGGTTAGGGGTAGTGTTCAGAGATAAATCTTAGAGTTATAGTTGGGATTAGGGTTTGTGTTCAATTAGGGATAAAATTAGGATTGGATTTTATTATGAATAGGCTTAGGGTTAGGTGTTCTAAGTTAAGATTAGGGTGGGCGCCGGAGTTAGTGTTAGTGTTGAGGATTAATTAGCATTAGGGTTAGGGTTTAATTAGGGTTTAATATAGAAAGGAGTGATAGGGAGGAAGGGGGGAGAAGGAGAGATAGAGATAGAAAGAGGCAGAGATAGCGATATAAAGGAGAGATGGAGAGATAGATACAACTTGGAAAAGATATAGGGGTTGAGATATAGAGAGTCAAAGAAAGGATAGAGTAATAAATAAGCCTAACCCTAATCCTAACCCTAACCCCAATCATAACCCTAACCCTAATCCTAATCCTAGCCCTAATCTTAGCCCTAACCCTAAACCTAACCCTAACCCTAATCATAATCCTCACCCTAAACCTAATCACAATCCTAGCCTAATTAAACCCTAACCCTAATCC